>JAYJML010000100.1:0-114268 GCA_035610835.1 Ophiura sarsii | reverse complement strand
GGGCGGGACCAAAGTGTTTTACAGAACTTTAAAAAGTCGCGGCACAAAAAGCTCACTGTCATTTCATGGAGCCACGGTCGATGGGCTAGCTGGTTATATAGTCTAAGTGAACATGGACGCGCAACGAATTAGCTTCAAGGGAGGAAAACGGAAAAGAAAATTAATTTCTAAATCTATGCTTCCTTCCGCTAATGATAATAATCATAATGATAATGCTCCACCACCACCATGTAGCAGCAGCATCTTTAGCAATCAACATGAAACATCACCAGTTACAAATGATAATAATGATAATGCTCCACCACCATCAATGGCATCATGTAGCAGCAGCATCTTTAGCGATCAACATGAAACATCACCAGATACAAATGCAACAACATCATCGGCTATGAGGTTAGTTAGTTTGTCTTTAATTCCGTTTCATAACATTACAGTTTACAATCGGCTTCAGGCTTTCAGTTAGTGTAATTTATAATAATAATTTTATAATATTATTTATATTTTAATATTTTTATTAATTAGTCACACAAACACATTTATGAGACTTGTGAGATAGGTTCGTGCACAAAAAAGTTTGACTAATTTTATTCAGAAAAGTTTGAAAATACTGATGAAAATATCTGATAGGTACTGATTCAGATGCTTTCATTGCATGGCTCATAGCTAATCTGAGAGCTCCGAGTCTGATCAGAAGGGGAAACATCGGAATTATGACTGTCAAATTATATACGCACGCACATGTCCCTCAACTAAATAAATAATATATTGATCAGTTATCAAATATCTTGTATATGGCAAAATGTGCCCACAATCATGTGTAATAATAGCCAATATGTTGGATGTGTAGTTACTTCCATTGCATGAATTTATGTTCAGTAATATTTACTTGAATTGTTTCATTTGATCATAATTAGGTCTCATATTATAATTTACAAGTTCTCATAAATATCAATTATGTGGCTTTATAATTGGGTATTCTGGTATTTGCACAAAATTACATTCTGATTTGTTTATTTCCAAGTCAATATTTACATTATGTTTTTAATTTTAGTGTTCTTAGATTTAATTTTAAGAAACATCATTATTTACATTATTTTTGTAGCCATTGCAAACAGTAGCAATTCTGGTGTTAATTTTACACATGTAGTTAAACGTGACTTTCAGACAATTTTTATTGCCTATACACACCTGTTACATCACTTGGGCAAGCTACAAGTTGCTAAGTATAAACAAATTCCACCTTGATGTTAAGACATAGCCATCTAGGCAAGTACATGACCTTATCAATTTTGTTGTCAAGTTTGTCAGCCTTTTAAAAATTTAGATAAACTAGCAATACAAAAATGCTAGATTGCTTATATTAGTAATTTTCAGACGAGGTCATGGATACTTGTAGCAGAGGTTTAACTCAATTTGTTTTAGGGCCAGCAAGAAGGTCCATCTTTATAGCTTCCATCAAGCAAGGATTTTGAAAATCTTTGCATCAGCATTAATGCTGTTTAACAAAACAAACATAATTTAAAGATCAGCAAACAAAATCTGCACATAATGATTGTAAAGCGTTCCAAGGACTTTTTCCAAAATTGTATTGACAAATTGCAAAAATAAATCATCTAAATTTCAACTTTCTCGCTCAAAAACGGAATGTCGTATGGACTTCATATTACATACACACATGATTTTAGATTGAACCATAAACATTAAAGCTATGCATGTAGTATTGCTTTTGAAAAACACAATGATTTATTTAGGTAACGGTCACTGTGAACAATCCCCTATGTAAATTTGCATGTAGACCGATTTTTAGTGTTAATATTGTGTTCTCACATGCATGACATGGAGCTGCATTCATGTTGTTAAGATAACATTGCTTTAAAACTTATTTTTCATTGATAAAATGATAGATAAACAGTTACAATTGTAACATTAAAACAAAAATCAAAACATAAATACACCTCCAGTGGGATTCGAACCCACTTCCTCAAAAAATAAATCATCAGAAGTCTAACGTCTATCCATCACAGTTTGCAATCGATTGACTTGTTTTGTATTTCATAGTAATACCGGGAAAGTGTTAAATGCGACAGTTTACTACAGTTTACCATGAAATACAAAGCAAGTCGATTGATATTAGAGATGCAAGGTGGGGCATGTGTATGTTTTGATTTTTGTTTTAATATTACAATTGTAACATGTTTATCTATCTATGAAAAATAAGTTATAGAAAGAAATATAATCTAAACAACATGCAGCTCTGTGTCACACGATTTAGAACATAATGCCAACAAAATAGGTATAGGCCTACGGACGTCTACATGTATATTGCCATAGGGGATTATTTTCATTGACCCTTCCCTAAATAAATCATTGTTTTATATAAAGACAATATTATAGCTCTAACGCCTATGGTTTGATCTAAATAGTGTGTAATATGAAGTTCATCCGACATTCCGTTTTTTAGTTATGAGAGAAAAAACAAATTCAGACAATCCTGAAGAAAAAAATTGGAACGCTCACAAGATTGTGGGGGGGGGGGGGGGGGGGGGGCGGGGATGCCATAGAGTTTAGTTTACACAAAAACAGTCAAAACAGTGTCTTCTTTAAACTCTTATAAAATAAATGAACACGTGTGTTAAAACGTATTTAAGTAATATTATTCCACATCGGTTATCAGATTAAATGTTGTTTCTGAACTAACTATAATTGAATGCAACAATTATATTGTTTCTTGAATTCTTATTAATTATCACTATTGTTTAATTAATCAATTAATTAATTAAATCAAGACTAATTTATATAAATATACATGTACGACTTAGACACTTACTTGATGCAAGGTGCAGTTATAATTTCTTATAGTCTGCATTTGGACTTCTAAATTGTTGCAATTACGACTCTCATTGTATTGGTATCCACAGCATTTTGTTTTTCAAAATGTGTGCAAATATACAGAAAATGATCATAAATCATAAAATTGGCCATTTGGTTATATTTTTATTGACACCCTGAATAATATAATAAGATGGTATCCAGCTTGATGTTATGATCTGAAATGTGTGGAGTCTCCAGCACAGCAATCATGCAGTTATCAACTCCAAAATTAGTTATAGAATGTTAGAGGTTTCTTTTATTTTGTCTCTATAAAATATAAAGCATTGCTTTCCATTATTTTATACACCCTGTATATTTTAACGGAGGACGATTGGTTGATTTACTTTTTTTTTACTGAAAGCCCTATATCCTGCCTTCTTATACTATACTTGTTTTTAATGTTATACTTTAGCAAAAAAAACCAAAAAACCTGGATATATTAAATCTAGTAAAAATGTGTTTTTCTTATGTTACACCCTGTATAATTAAAGGTATATGACCCGATCACATTTTCATAACACAGATTTTTATCAAACATATGGAGATTTTCATATCATGAAAGATCATATTTTTCTGATATAACATACTGACATTTGACGGTCCAAATCAGTATGAATATGAAGAAATCGGTGAAATAACATTGAATGAATTACCGCGAAAGGTGGTTAACCACCAATACAGTTTGTGTACAACTCAACGGGCACATTTCATGGCATCTAGTGCATTTAAAATAAGAACCATTAGAGTTATGCAACTCAAACTTTGGAATACAACTCTTTTAAGGATGACCTTTCATGTAGATAGAATAGAAAACTTCAAGTTGAAAATCGGAACATCTACCTTTAATACACACCTTGTATAATATCACTTGGTATTACATCTGATTTCCTTGTTGATCGGAGGTATGCGATAAAAACTATGTGGATTTGAATCAAAATTGGTGAATTTTCTCTCAATTTACAGAGTGTAACTTCTTTTTACAGCAACTTATGACATATGGCGGCAATTTTCCTTTTGTAACAAATACATTGTACATTTAGAATTGGATTTAGTTGTAATTTTCACTTCACTTCGTCGATTAAAGGGGCACAAAGTGGCATTGACATTTTTTAAAGTTTTTTTTAATTTACTTCAGAATTCAAGATGAACATTAAAAATTACCATTAATGGTTTTTCTACTCACACAAAAACACAACAATACCATCGCTATTTATTAAAACTTTTCTTAAAACTCCCTCTATGTAAATAAGGTTCACGTTATGTATCACAAATACTGCAGGGGGACACTGTTTGACGCAAAATGCTGGTTGCGGCTCAACACGCATTTTTGAATCATCGTTTTGTTGTATGAAGAGGGCTGATTTTTTAATTCTCAAGTTCATACATGTTATAATATAATTGTAAAAATATACCAATCCCAGTTTATATCATAATTGAGGGCTCAGCCTCCAATACATCTCTTAGTGCCCCTTTCAGGTTTAATATCTAGTATGCCATATAATACCAGCCATTATGGTCATCTACTGACACACCTCCTTTATCCTAAGGCCATCCATGCCATGCCATAGCACATATCCTTGTCCTTATATAATAAGGTCATCTATACACAGGCATACCATATAGGGTCTAGACTGCTTGTTCAGGGCATATGTCTATCCAGGTATACCCTGAAGCTGTTTTGTGCATGGTTCACTTTATAAAAGAGTGAAAAATATTGAAAATGTCATTGTTTTACTGCCCAAAAACACGGCGAGCACACATTTTGGCCATTATTTTGGTTTTTCACCCATGAGAAATAAACCCAGTGAATTAAATGGGTAATGATGTCTTGGTGGTGTTTTGATATCAGCAGATAATAATTATTATTGTTCTCTGGCTAAATGGTTGTGTAAAATGTGAAATGTTGCTTAATTAATATTAAATAATGAATAATATGAAGTTGGACCAGTCCTTGGCTGGGATAATCCAAATGAGGAATCACAAGACATAAGAGCATAACATCATAAGAGTTGGGTGGGGAAGCAAATGTTTTACACAATCTTTTTTGGGGGAAGAAGAACTAAAATAACTATGCATATACAAACAACAACAATTTCATGGTTCAATGCAAACATCATTCAAATGATTGCTTCAATATGTGCACAATATTTTTGATTCACCCTGTATAGACTTATAAGACTAGAATTTGGCTTTCACTCAAATGAAGAATTTGCTAAATTGCATTATCATATTACTAATTTTAGTGAGCATGTCAGGAAAATCAGGAAAATATACTTCTTGTCAAGAATTGGTCAGTTACTTCATTGAACATAAAAAGGAGTTACATATCTTCATACTTAGTGATGTTTTCAAGACAAGCTCTAATTGCATCATTGCATGCCTACAACATATTTATTAAAAAGCGTGTATCTGAAGTGTTCCAAGAATAACTAGAGATAAATTGTGATCGGAGATCACGGATATTAGTCGAGGTCGCGTTGACCTTTGACCTGCTGATGGCAATACGCTCTCATTCGTATGGAACTTTGTGGCTAATTTTGCCAATCATCAGTCATTTCCTGTTGGACAATAGCAATTGCATGCCTGAAATAAATGAAAATTTACATTTTGACCCCTAGTTTCTTTTTTGACCTTTGACCCCAAGGTTATTATTCACATTTTTCTTGACTTATCAGTACACACACGATGAAACAAATCCGGTCAATATCGGAGCATGTCTAACATTTTACCCCTGTTTAGGTCAATGACCCCTAGTGACACCATATGACATGTCACTTTTAATCGATTAAGACCCTATGTGTACATGGATACAAGGAATCTTTTGACCAATTCTGATAATCATTGATCATTTTCTCTCGAAAAAATAGCATTTTGAGTGACTGGAGTGAAAATTGATGTTTTGACCTATAGTGACCCTTTGTTGACCTTTGACCCCAAGGTAATGATTGCCTTTTTTTCTTGTCTCATCAATACCTACAAGATGAACATGAACGGTCAAAATCGGAGCATGTCTTATATTTTACCCCTGTTTAGGTCAATGACCCCTAGTGACCCCATATGACATGTCACTTTTAATCGCTTAAGACCCTATGTGTAGATTGATACAAGGAATCTTTTGACCAATTCTCATAATCATGGGTCATTTCCTCTCGAAAAAATAGCATTTTTAGTGCGAGGATTGAAATTTACATTTTGACCCCTACTGACCCCAAATATTTTTTGATTTGAAAAACCGAACTATTGTATGCGTACGGTCAAAAGGAACATGTTGACCAATTCTGAAGATCCTAGGTCATTTCACTAAATTGCAAATGCGTTTTCAGTGAAAATCACGTTTTGACCCCTAGTGACCCCTGTGTGACCTTTGACCCCTTAGGGGTCGTCCAAAATTATCGCCATTTTCACTTACGTACAGAGTAACTTTTTACCCCCCTCCCCCCCTCGAGTTACGTACGCAATAAATGGCGAAATTTTATTTTATTTTGTACTTAAAAAAAAAAATCACGCCTCTCAAGATCGCCATTTAAGTTACGTACGGTTGGGGTATATTTCGACCCCCTCCCCCCTCTTACGTACGCTTTGTACGTAACTGAAAATGGCGAAAATTATGGACGACCCCTTATGCTTTACAACCTGAGTAGTGGTGCACATAACGGTTCTTATGACCAAATATGGTCAAATTCGGGTCAATGGTTACGGAGCTATAGGTCCCATGGCTGAAGAAAGAAGAAGAAACAGGTAGAATACAGTATATTAGTCGTTTCTAGACTAATATAAATAAAGCCTAGTGCAGTTTTAGATATTCACACAATAACAAACCTTGTACCTGTTGACATTTTTAAAATAGTAAATACATAACCATTCAATCATATAGGGTTTTAAAAAGCCCCCTCTAAAATGTGATCATGTTTGTTTTCATGAATCCTCACACAAATGTGTATGTTTTGAAAAAATTAAAAAATTAATAAAAAGGGGAAACTTTTCATATTCTTAATATATGCAAGAAAGTTACAAAAATGTCTCCATGCAGTGCTGTTTACAAATTTGATCATTTTTGTTTTCATAACTCCACACACAAATGTATGGTTTGAAAAAATTGAAACAAAATACATATGAAAAGGGGAAACTTTTCATAATCTTAATATGCAAGAAAGTTACAAGTCTCCAGTGCTGTTTAAAATCAATTTCAATTGTCTTTATTTTCAATTAAAAGAAAGTCCTTATTGATCGTAACAAACATTTCCATGACTGAAATATATTTAACTTGTAATGACAAATGAATATACAGGGTGAGTCAAAAAGAAGTTTACCCGGATTGGTGATGTTTTAAAAAACAAACAAATGACACTCGAGAGTTCAGTAAAGCATATATTTAACAAGCATTCTCTCCTGCTTATTAGAAGAAAAAGAAATGACACAAATTGATCATTGCTAAGAGGAGTTATGCCTATTTTAGTAAAGGTACTCAATTTGCAAGCTGTCCAGTGCACGGAATACTTGACAAAACAAATGTGAAGTAAGCAGTTTAGCTTGACAAAACATGAGCGCTTTCAGTAAAACAGGCATAACTTCTCTTAGGAATTATCAATTTGCTTCATTGATTTTCTCTAATGAGCAGCATATGTTTGGTAAATAAATGCTTTACTGAATTAAGTATGTGTCATTTATTTGTTTTGAAAAACATCACCAATCTCGGTCAATAGGAAAGTACGCAGATAAAATGCATACTTTACATTTGTTTGGTCAAGTATTCCGTGGACAGCTTGCAAAATGAGTACCTTTATTAAAATAGACATAACTCCTCTTAGCGATGCTCAATTTGTGTCATTCCTTTTTCCTAATAAGCAAGAGAGAATGCTGTTAAATATATGCTTTACTAAACTCTCGAGTGTCATTTGTTTGTTTTTTAAAACATCACCAATCCGGGTAAACTTCTTTACATATTCCTTCGTAAAGAGTAGGATCATTCCGGATCTGTATTCATTCCATTCCATTCGTCCATTGTCTTGTCTGTTTGTATGTTTGTGTTTTGTCACAACTTGGCGCTGAATTAGCTGCTGCCTGGATGTTGCAGCGCTGTGATATAAATGAAATGGCGCTTTATAAAAAAATTGAAGTTGATAAAGACAAATAATATAATTAGGGGACATGGCAGGTTTCATAATCAATGACAGTTTCCGACTATAACCCTAACCTTGCCAAATCCAATGAACCAATCTCTATGTTCCACCCTGCGTGCAAGTTTTTCGAGGATAAAATAGGCACAGGCTATATATTTGGTGGAGTATACTCCGCCAAGTCACATTGACACCGTGGTGTAGTGGGGAATCCTAAGCCGCTTGTGCTGGGGGTCTGTGGTTCAAATCCTGGGGGGGGGGGGGGGGGGGGTCGCTATGACTTTTAGGGTCACTTTCCTCCGCGCAGAAAAAACCCTGAAAAAAGTGCCCGAATGGGTTAGGATTAATGGCATGTTACACTTCAGTATGGATGAGCTTTTGGCTCTAAAATGTAACATTTTCTGAAATAATATTGGATCTCAACAATTTGAAGAACTTTTGATAAAGACAAAAATTATATTAAAAGGGGACATGGCAGGTTTTAACGAATCAAGGACGGTTTCCGACTTAACCCTGCCAAATCCAACAGAATCCAATGAGCCAATCTCTATATTCCACTATTAGCCGTCCCAAAATCAAAATAAATATTATAAATGCATTTTTGTTAGTGATGTGCGAAGCAGCTAGGTGCGAAGCACCGCGTTCCGCGCTAGCGCGGACAGGGGGGAGTCCAAGGGCCGGTACTACCCGCGCGTATGGAACAATTTTTGAAGCAAGCTCAAAAACAACAGCGTCTCCCTGCATCGCGTAAAGGTAAATGTGTACGCTCGCGTACTGTCGGCCCTGCGCCGCTGCATGCGTGTAATCAGTGTGGCAGACTTCAACGGCGTGCGGGCTTATATTCTTTGCTAAAGCTAGATTATACTTTTTTACTGAGATTTCCAATGGATTTGCGAGATGATATTACATGTTTAATTCTAAGGTATGGGTAATTAATGACTTGGAGTGTGTCTGCACCATGGTCTGCACGGGACTAGACCGACCAATTCAACCTTAACTTTGGCATATGCATGGGTTGATTTGTCCACAATATTTCAATTATTATAATGCCTATTACAACAGTTTACAGTAGCCATTTTATTTGCTAGTTATTTTACCTGTTTTATAAAGAAACACTATTACTATTTGTGTCCTTGTAATAATATGAATGTTTGATTTATAATCGCTCAGTTCACTACCTTGTCAATATTGTCTGTTAGGCTATTGTTTATATCTGCTATTTATATACAACAAAAATCAATTTGTTTGCTATCTACTGAAGATAGCAATCTTGAAGCGATGTAAACATTCCAATTAGCTAATGGTGCCATCGTTATGCATGCTTTCTACTGAAGATAGCAATCATTAAATTAACCATGCACGTTTACTTTCACACGGGGGGGGGGGGGGTCATTGTTGGTTTGGGGTTTGTTTGTTTGTTTGTTGGGGTGTTTGTTTGTTGGGTGGGTGTTTGTTTGTTGTGTGGGTGTTTGTTTGTTTGTTTGTTTGTTGGTTTGTTTACCTTTGTGAGTGTTGTTAATGTTTTTACCGACACTGTCAAATTGTCATTACATGTCATCGATCCTAAGTTCAATACGTAAACATGGTAAATACGACACATCTTTAAATACTATAGGCCTATAATGACTTAGGCCTATGGAAAACTAAGAACCTGTTCATTCTTTCCCCTTTCTTTCATTTTCCCTTTCTTTTCCCCTTTCTTTCATTTCCCCTTCTTTCCTCCCTTTCCTTCCCCCTTCCTGATCCTCTTTTATTTCCTCCGAAAATCATTGGGGTCACGTTCCCATAGGGCATACACAGCCTGCCCTATTAATTTTGATTACATATCTCCTTTTAATAGTTGGGGACTCTTTCATCAGTCACGATGCATATTTACGATTAAAATAGAGACGGCAAGAGTTTTTAAATAGGAGCATGAAGGAAGATAACCAATCATAACGCTGTTATGGAGAGGGAACTATTAGAAAGGACTTCTTAATTAACCTTTTGCCCATCATAGAAAATGCTTCTAACGCGGTTCCCCCAGCCCAAGCCCGTGCCGTTCTCCCTTGTATCACGGGCCGGTCAGATAGCTTGATTAGCCTGACAAAAATCCCTGATGCACCGCTGCGTAAGGAACGCGTACTACGACGCCACACAGTACGCTTAATTACGCGTCGGTAAACGGCGGCACGCACTTTTCCTACAAACACAAAGGAATTGTAGGAAAATGCAACAGACGCGTGGCTTCATTCGAAACGGGCGAGTCGCCACTCTAGAGTAAATGTAACCTCGCTGGGGGAGTGCCCCCCCTCAGCGTTAGAACTTTTTTCAATTTTCGAACCCATTTGGTGCGATTTGGTGTGTACTTTTGACCGATTTTTGGTTGAAAAAGCCATCACTTCATTTCCAATCAATATTGGCTTTTTATCAAAATTAGACAGCTGTTTCGTTATATGCGAGAAAGAAGTTATGCATACTGATGAAATTTTCTAACAATGTTATCTTGAAAAACTGTTTCGCGGTTGGTAACAGCGAATGGAAGCTTTTTTTTAAATACATTTTTATAAATTGTTAACCCGTATAGCAAAATAAAGCTATTTTATGCAGCATTTTTACGCTTTAGGTTCGGTATTTATTTATTTTCCGACCATGATTTCTCATACTATTTGTATAAAAATGTGGTTTCGATTCCCTCGACTGACGCCTTAAAATTTAAAATATATAATTTGTTTTCCCCAAAATGGGTGGATTTACCCGAATGTTAGTCAAATGTTGATTAATCTTCAGTTTTATGAAAGCGAAATAAAAGTATACGATCGATGACGACAGGAAAGCGATGATAAAGCGAGTGCAATCTTATCATTATTTATCATAAACATTATCAACTCATCATCTTCATCTTCAAATGTTATAGGCTCCAGTGGCGTAGCTAGAGTATTGATATTTGGGTGGGGGGGGAGAAATAAAATGAACCGACAAGATTGTTATGAGTCAAGATATGCGCGCGTAGCGCGCAAAATATTTTGACTTTACACATATTTTTGGCACAATTGAGATACATTTTTGCTGTAAACAAGCTTGTTCCAACGAATATTGCATTATTGAAATTTTTTCATCTGTGTACTGACCATCATAATTCCATGATTCCTCTGGTTACATGAACCGACAGTGCCAATCTCAACCGACATGACGTCAATATTGGGGGAGGGGGATCGCCCCCCTCAGGCTACACCACTGATAGGCTCCTCTGTTTTCCTTCCTTTCCTCTTTTCTTTCCTCTTTTCTTTCCTCCTTTCTTTCCTCTTTCCCTTTTTCTCTTTTTTCCCATCCTTAGGGGGGGGGGGGGGCGCCGCTGGCAATTTTGTTTAAATTAATCCCGAGAAATCTTGACTTTGGCGGATAACCAAAAATGTTGGCGGATAACCTGATTTTAAATCATCGTTATCTGTCGAACACTGCTCAGAAGTGTAAAACATGGTGCTAAACACTATTAAAGAGCTTTAACACCAAAATATCATGCATCCCAGCCATTCCCAAACAGGAATCAATAGCGAAATATATGTATTAACATGGGGCCTAAAAAAAAAAGGTTTGTTTGCCCAAACACGACCGACCCATAAAATCTCAAAACCCCATGCTTTTTTTTTTTGAGTTTTCATTTTTTTTTAAATAATGTTTTATGTTGAAAATGTATGTATTAAATGATATTTTCATCTTAATTTGCCAAACTAATCAACTACACTGCCCTGTTATTTACTTATTCCCACATATCCACCCTTTAAAACACTAAGGAGATGCAAATCCAAGATCCTACCACTATCTAGTAAAAAACAGAACATGTAAGGTTTGTATATACTACAGGCTGCCAGCTGCCCTATTAAAAACAAAATACATGAATTAGCCCTAACCAGCCAGGCTATGTTCGTAAGGTGTGGAAACTGGGGGAGGGGGACAAATTATGATTTTAAACCAAATAATTGCTGTGAAACCCCTTGGAATTGACCCCCAGAACCTCTGATCACCGCGCCGCATCCCCAGGGATGGCCTGAACTTTTTTTTGGGTAGGGGTGTGCCGCCCAGGTTCTCAAAAAGGGGGCCTAGAGAACTGAACTCAGTGGATTTTATGACGAAAAATAAGGTCTTAGGAACTGATTTTTTCAAAAAAATAGGTCTTGAGAACTGGCCTAAAGTTCAATTTTGAATAGCAAGAATGCACATTTTTGATTTTTCTTGATTTTCGATTGCAAATTGTTTTGTTGAGATTTTTGTATTTTCAATTAAATTGGGGTCATAAGAACTGATGCAGACTCAAAAGGAGGGTCATAAGAGCTAGCAGCAGAGGGTGAAAAAGGGGGTCTTCAGCGCGGCACATACCCTTTTCAAATGTCAGTGCCCCCCCCCGAGCCGCGTCCCTAATCACTCGGCTAACCTGGTAACGCTCACCTGGGCAGCGATTTTGTACACATATCAGCTTGGTTGATGACGTCATCGAATCATATGCTATAAAATGAGCGTGGACATTGTTGTTATGCTTTAGTGAATCGTAGTGTTGTTATGCTTTAGTGAATCGTAGTGTAGGAAGGTTAGGGTTTTAAAGAACATTCAAGTGTATTAACATCAACTTGTATAGTCTCTATCTTCTCTAAAAGTGAAAAAAGAAAAGAAAAAAAAGAAGAAAAAAAAAGAAGAAAAAAGGTAATCGACCTACCGACCCACTTTTTTCAACTCTTGTTTGGGCAAACAAACCTTTTTTTTTTAGGCCTGGTGCTAACACTATTAAATCAATGTAAATATAAAAAAATGATGAATCCAACAGAACAATGTAAATATGTTAAGTTCTTGTTTGTCTAACAATTGTCTCTTTTTCAATTGTAATTTCATTTAAGGGGGGACTTAAGGAAGTTTTTTGTTGAATTTTGTTAGTGCTGTAATTATTGAACCATGACTCAAATGTATATAAAAGTATACATTTTTGAAAAGGAAATGGATCAGAGAATCCAAATTTGGCATCATTTTTGACAAAAAATGTTGATTTTTTAAGAAAATCACAAAAAAATCACTTTTTTGACCCAATTTTTTTGAACAAAGCTAACAAACATAATTTTGAGTTAAAAATGCCCAAATCACTTGATGATGATGTTAAGACACTACTGGAGGGACGGTTTTTTTGTTTATAATCTAATCCAATATTTTTTGAAATTTTGACAAAAAAGTGCAAAAAAAAATTAAAAATCAATTTTTTCACGTTTTTTGAGACTTTTTGGTCAAAATTTTCAAAAATATTAGATTAGGTATTTAAAAAAAAAATTGTCCCTTCATTAGTGTCTTAATATCATTATAAAGGGATTTGGCCATTTTGTACTCAAAATTATTTTTTGTTAGCTTTGTTCAAAAAAATGAATTTTGTGATTTTTTCAAAGAATCTACTTTTTTGGTGAAAATTGACGCCAAATTTGGATTCTCTGATCCATTTCCTTTCCAAAAATGTATACTTTTATATACATTTGATTAATAGTTCAATAATTACAGCGCTCACAAAATTCAAAAAATCAAATCAAAAACTTCCTTAAGTCCCCCCTTAATAGGGAAAACACTATAGATTGCCATAAATCTCAAACGGCGGCCATTTTGAAAAATAAAAAATAAAAAGCCCTCATCCTCCTTTTTTTGAAAAACCTGGACGAGAAACATGTTTGTTTTTTATTTGGCCTTAATGGCAGTTACACTTCAGTGTTGCGTTTAAGGTTTTGGCTCAATGAGTAACATTTTCTGAAATAATATTGGATCTCAACCATTACAAGTTGTTAAAACAAATAATTAAGGGAACATGGCAGGTTTCACTAATCAATGACAGTTTCCGTATTTAATGAATGGCAGTTGCACTTCAGTGTTGTTAAGGATTTGGCTCGAAGGGTAACATTTTCTGAAATAATATTGGATTTCAACAATTTGCAGTTGATAAAGACAATAATATAATTAAGGGGACATGGCAGGTTTTACGAATCAATGACAGTTTCCAACTTTAATGGCAGTTTCACTTCAGTGTTGTGGTTACTGGTTCTGAAATAATATTGGATCTCGATCAACAATTACAAGTTGATAAAACAAATAATTAAGGGGACATTGCAGGTTTCACTAATCAATGACAGTTTCCAACTTTAATGGCTGTTACACTTCAGTCTTGGCTCAAGGGGTAACATTTTCTGAAATAATATTGGATTTCAACAATTACAAGTTGATAAAACAAATAATTAAGGGGACACAACAGGTTTCACGAATCAATGACAGTTTCCGACTTTAATGGCACTTACACTTCAGTGTTGTGATTAAGGTTTTGGCTCGACGGGGTAACATATTTTCTGAAATGATATTGGATCTCAACAATGAGAAATTGATAAAACAAATAATTAAGGGGACATGGCCGGTTTCACGAATCAATGAAAGTTTCATTTCAAATGGCTGTTACACTTCAGTGTTGCAGATGATGTTTTGGCTCAAGGGGTAAAATTGTTTGGGGAGGAGAAAGGTGCTCGGTATTAGGGGGCTGTCATTTTCTTCGGGAGGGGGGGGGTCACAAATATGGGTGGGGGTCATAATTTTGTAAAATCTAAAATAGGGGGGTTATAGTTTTGTGTAGCAATTCAGATTCTAAAATTTCAAAACGGCAATTTTTTTCGCGCTTTGCGCGCATTCACCTAAGCATATCCCTTATAAATGTACATATTTACAACACATTTCCTGTTTCTTTTTCATTATTTGCTATTTTAGTCATTAACAAATCTAACTTCGATAGGCCGGGGGGGGGGGGTCATAAAATTATTTTGTATCGGATAGGGGGGGTTATAAATTTATTAACAACGGCCATTGACATATTTGTGACCCCCACCCCTGCCGAAGAAAATGATAGCCCCCTAACCCCCCTCCTCCCCACCGTAATGTACTGTACCTGACTGTTTAGTTCAGTTTTTGTTTATATTTATAATTAAATTGGGACATTCCTATTTATAAGCATGCAATTGTTCCAGTGGCGTAGCTGGGATTTTTTTCAGGGGGGGGGGCAAGATTTCTGAAATTTTCGTAAAAGGTTGCCCCACATTTTTTCCAAGTCACCAACTCGTGATTTTCACGTTTAAGTGTGGGGGGGGGGGGGGGGTGAGGTCAAAAAATGTCGCACGGTAAAAAAAACCCCACAGTACATGTACTATATGTACAATTTTGCCTTATATTTGACTATTTTAGCTGAATATGCCCTCACAAAACAAGTACCCAGCACGCAATCTAGGTTTTTTTCCCCATTTTCTTTTTTTTCCCCTTATTATTTTTTTTGTAGAGGGGCTGGGGCGGGGGCACAAATGGGTTTTGGGGGCGGGGGCACAAATGGGTTTTTCCCGTCAGGGGGGGCATTTGCCCCTTCTGAGCTACGCCACTGAATTGTTCAATTATGTAACTTGAATATTAATATAATTAATTGCTTCATCTTTTTTCTTTCCAAACAGTGATACCAGTAAACGCATCCCTAGCAAAGCACTATATCGCCACAATTTGCACACATCAAATCGTTTTTATGACGTCAACAGCTATCTTGCAGTTATAGCAGACTGTGATGACAATGGCTCACTTTACAACAAGTACCGTGTTATTACAAAGAAGCTTTTCAAGAGTGCCATTGAAGGCAAACAGGGATATATCTACGCATGCTCATGTGATGATGGCCTCGCACAATTCAACAGACTTGCTGCAACCAATGTTGAATTGAATGAAGACTTCATCTCTTTCTATCAGAGGGAAATAGATCTGTTTTGTATCCATGCATCCACAATAGATCAGCTTTTACCCCTCCCTATAGAATCATACCAGAGAGATGAAACAAATGATGACTCTGAAGGTACAATATCTCGAAATAAAATAGTTAATTGTTTGCAGTCGGGATATAAGATAGGTTAAAGCCATTGACAAATCTCTGTATTATAGCAAATGAACATGTAAGGAAAATTCTTGATCTTGATGCCATTCCCTTTGATACCAAATGATTGATGCAATCAATTTAAAAAAAATTGCAGCACAATTAAAGCCGGGTCCCAACAACAGAATTTAAGTTGGTAACCATGAGTGTTCTTCTTTTTTTGCTAAGATGACCTGTGATCAGTAGTGTAGCCAGGTGGAGACAAGGGGTGGGCAGAGTGAACCCCCCTGAAAAACATTGAACGGGAAAGTTGGAAAGGCAAATGAAGGAAAAGAAAAGGGACAGAAAGGAAGAGGAAGATATATAGGCAAATTAGTTGGAAAATTGTATGGGGTCGCAACGCCTCTCAGCCCCTCCCCCACATCCCCTCCCCCCCATGATTATTGTTAAGAGGGTTGTTGAGTCTTCTTTGTTGATTTTAAGTGGAGATTATTGGTGATGGGTTTACATTACAAATTAATAGGCGCTGGCACTTTGGTTCTTGAAGTTACATCAGATCATCTTTACTCATCTAATAAGCAAAATATATAATCTGTACCCATCAATCAACAATCATGTCACATGTGTTTGGTTTAAATGATATCATTCAATTCACTGTTTAGATGTCGGCTGATAAACACCTTTAGTTCAAAGCAAACCTTAAAATCAAATCAAATCAAATCAAATCACTATCGAGAATATACTGATTAAAGTTTTCTACAGTAAATTCTGGAGTCCTGTTGTCTATTACTCATTGTTTTACAACACCTCAGTCCTGATATAAGGACTTCGTTCATCAAATTTGCCCTCCTACTATTTGTTGGTTCATTATTAGAATATCAAACATGCTCAATGCCATTTACATAATGTGTAGCGTTAGGGGGCTGTCATTTTCTTCGGGGGGGGGGCGGGGGGGTCACAAATATGGGTGGGGGTCATAATTTTATAAAATCTAAAATAGGGGGGTTATAGTTTTGTGTAGCAATTCAGATTCTAACATTTCGAAACGGCAAATTTTTCATTCATTCTAAGCATATCCCTTACAAATGTACATATTTACAACACCTTTCCTGTTTATTTTTAATTATTTGCTATTTTAGTCATTAAAAATTTAACTTCGATAGGCCGGGGGGGGGGGGGGGGTGGTCATAAAATTATTTTGTATCGGATAGGGGGGGGGGGGTTATAAATTTATTAACAACGGCCATTGACATATTTGTGACCCCCCCCCCCCTCCCGAAGAAAATGATAGCCCCCTTAAGAAGAAATAATTTACTATCAATTTACCCCCAATTTCTGAAAAACCTCTCCCTAAAGCACCTTGGATTAAAAGATGTTCAGGGTAGGATTGAACTGAAAACCTATATTTGCCATTCTTTCCCACCTTGCTCATTAGTTCAGTTGGTGAACGATCCAGTGGTCAGGTTCAAATCCTGGATGGTCAGTGACATTTTCACTGACTATCATTTATATATTGTGTGGTCACTGTGGTGTAATTTTAAGAAGAAATAATTTACTAATCAATTTACACACAATAAAGTTTTCCAGTTTGTAAAGGGGCGGTCAAAAAGTTTAGGCACTGAAAAATGCAAGTTGCCCAGTCCAGCCCACTTAAGTATTTCTGAATGCTCCCTTAAGCATTTTCACCCACCCTCTTTCTATACCATACGTACACACAGAGCTCTTAAAATTTAAAATTTTAGTCTAAAATTTAAAATTTTAGTCGAATCTAAATGACTAAATACAACAAATGGTTTTCTTTCTACTGCAGATACATTCACCATCAACCAGCTGGCATCAAATCCACTACTTGTGGCAGTATATTCCAAGCATACCATCAACCTTTTGCAATACAATCGATATAGCAAAAGATTGACTTGCACCTGCAGCACACCGTCTCATAACAAGTGCAGTCATCAAAAGGAATACAAACAGTGGCGACTAAATGGAGAAGGAGAGGAGGGGGAAGATGAATCGCTTCAAGATTTATCGTGTCATTTTCCAAGCGTGTCATCAGATACAATACCATATCCCCTTCCAGATACTCTGCAGAATGTAAGTGTAGGGAATATTATCATTTCAGCTAGGGTCTTATATTAGAAGTTTATCAAAGAGCGTGTCAGCAAAAATCTATGGATTCCTCCTCCATTCAAATTGTGTGTATGAGAAAGATTATTTCTGAGAATCAACTTTGGAAATCTTGCAACTTTACAGCGGGAATCATTTCTAGAATGGATTCTTGATTTCTCCTCATATTTCTGACCCTGTGCGCATGCCTTCTTACGTGACCTATTGTCTCACTATACTTAAGGGAAGTGTCAACCCAAAATATAGGAAATTTATCAAGCACTGTAACTTTTAAACTAATAATGCAATGTCCATAAAAGTATACAATTTTTCAAATGAAATGAGTCGGAGAATCCATTTTTGGTATTAAATTTCCCCAAAAATAGTGATTTCTACATTTTTGCCCAAAAATCCCTTTTTTGGCGCCAACAATTTTCAGACAACCTAACAAAATCAGTTTTTGATTCAAAATTTCAAAATTTCACCAAAAGTGCCAACAAAATGGTTTTTTATCTCCAAAATCAAATTTTTGGCACTTTTTGGTCAATATTTTCAAAACTAAACATTTTTAAGCCAAAAAAAAAAGTGCCTCCTAGATATTTGACTTTAGATGATTTTGGTGAAATTTTGACAATTTTAATCAAAAATTGATTGTGTTAGGTTGTCTGAAAATTCGTAAAATTCCTTCAAATTTGAACTTCTAGAAAACATCGATTTAGTAGTATGAACAATCAAAATAAACTATCAGATTCAATTTATATTGTCACAATGTGAAGAAATTGGAAGAAAACTGAAATTTAAATGATCGTAAGATTGGCCTTTGTTTACATTTTTAGACATTGTTTTGCGCTCTTTTGTTTTTCGCGTCTACGTCGCGGATATTAAGCGGCGCGTCCGGTATTACGCACTGGAAGTTTCAGCGCGCGACGCAATGATCGGACAGCTGTCGCAGCATTTGAAAAGCGCGGAACTCCGCTTAAATTCCCGCCAAATAACCATGCGCCTTTTCCTGACTCAAACTTACCAGAATAACAATTTAAAATCACCCAAAAGAACGGGAAATAATCGCTTCCCATTAGTAACTTATTATGGTAATGATAGAATACATATAAAAGTATAAAATAATAGAGAAATATGAAATTCAATTTTTGAAACAAGTGCCGGGTTGACACTGCCCTTAAGTCTCTCAAGTATGCTATCAAATTGTTAATTCAATTTTTTATTTATATCTACATGGATAAATGACAACATTAAAATAAGAATTATCCACAATACATTCTTTATCATTAAGCTCTTATCCCTCCACTCAGAACAAAAAATAAGCTTTATTAAAGTCAAATATAGTTATTTTCTTCTCTAACAGTGTCTATATAGCAAAACAAAACAAAAAGTAATTGACCTCTTTTTTTCTTGTTTGGGCAAACAAACCTTATAATCGGACTGTTTCATGAGCCTGTTTAAGGTTAAAAAGAATCATAATTCCATAAAAATAAATATAATTACAATAAGATTATGACTGTATTTGCTCCAAATTCACAGAAATATCGGCAATATGAATGCAACATGCGAAAGTTTCCTTCAGACCTTGTTCCAGGTACATCTGCTAAGAAGTGTACAAATGGGGAGGAGTGGGATCAGCGGGATCCAGTAGAACTTGGGTGGCTTGTTGGAAGTGGTACCATTTACAAAGACAGTGTGTCGTTTACACATATTCATGAAGAAGACATGTTTTATCCAATAAGAGGTAAGTTAGCAGATATATTTGATTAGCACACTATATACCCACATGTTGCTCTGTTATGCCAAGAGGTAGAGGTGGCTGAACGGTAGGCGCTCTGTACCATCGGTCGGGATTCCATCAAAAAGCACAGAATTGTGGTTTCCTTGAAACCAGGATTATTTGTCTACCCCAAAAAGTTCTCATATAGGAAGGTCATTCAATAAGATCTACCTCCTCATTCATGACATAGTTAATATCATGGCATTTGTCATAATTATAGCTCTGAATCATAGCTACACATTTATAAAAACTATTATATTGATATTTCAGTTTTGATCTAATGCGGTCAAGCCAGAGTGAGATTTTGGACAATGGAAACGGAAAATTACCTAAATACATGTTTTTCAGTGTGGTTTTTCGTATTGCATGGTTAGATGTACGAACAAAATGTACTGGAAATGGAAAACAATAAATGATATCTGAATATATTTCATTATTGTTATAGGTGAGATTGTAAGCGATGCAACCTTTGTAGGCTTGCAAATAGTGAAATATCAACTTGAATGTATTGCTATTCATTTGGCACACCAGAATACTGCTAATCAGTCAAATTGTTGTTGTTACAAGTCAAGCCACAGTGATGCCTCGTATGTTAAAGGTAGATGACCCGATCACATTTTCGTAACACAGAATTATTTCAAACATACGGAGATTTTCATATCATATGAAAGCTCGTATTTTTCTCATCATCATACTGAAATTTGACGGCCTAAATCGGTATAATTACGGAGAAATCGATGAAATAACGTCGAATTACCGCGAATGGTGGTAACCACTGATATAGTTTGTGTACTACTCAATGGGTACAGTTCACAGCATCTTGTGCGTCTAAAATAAGAACCATTAGAGCTATGCAAATCACTTTGGAACACGACTTTTTTAAGGATGACCTTTCATGTAGAATAGAAAACTTCAAGTTGAAAATCGGAACATCTACCTTTAAATCTTTAACATGATAGTCACTTTAATGAGTTTTTCTTATGTACCTACCCCCAGAATAGTCAATCAGGTAGTCAATGGTAGAAAATGATCTCTTCGAGAGACTTGTACAATGTAGAAGGGTTCAAGTCAGTCCTTTAAATATTTGCTTTCCATGTATTTTGTGTTGCTTTCATTCAATGCCATCACACAAAAGCATTTGACTTATTCCTCTTAACCATTTTTGTATCAAAAATTAAGCTTCTCAATCTTATTTTCTCCCAACAGTATTTTACAGACCATGTGTTGGAGCTTGCCGGTGCAAGATGTATTACGACGGTCAGTCAGACTTATTGTTTAACTTGAATAATAAAGATTTTATTTATTATGGAGTTTTATACAAGTACTTGCACCACATGATGGAGGCTCGTATTCCACTGGCTGCTAGTCATAGGTAAGTCTATAAACTTTATTTAAAACTAGTATAACTTGGATGGGGCATCTTCTAAACCAGTGTTGCTAATAACAATTTGCACCCTGTTTTCTGTAAACATGACATCAAAGTTATAGATTTTATTTAATTTCTAGTTTTGCGATACAATGCTGATAACCTTCACAAAAATGTGTTTATTGGTCACTCAATCTAATTAGACCTTCTCTGTTTTATGTAAATATCATACAAATTGTATTGTTATTGTCAACACTGGATTCTAACATTAGCAACAGTCGAGCCTATGGATACCATACTATACATATTTTACCACTAACACGTTGAAAAATGTTGAAAATGTCATTGTTTTACTGCCCAAAACACTGCGCAAGCACACATTTTGGCCATCATTTTGGTTTTTCACCCTCGAGAAATAAACAGTGAAATTGCTGAACTGTGTAGCCTACATGCAATTTTATAGCAGCATTGAGCTTTGAAACAAAAGATTTGTTTAACCCCAACTCTACCCCCCACTTTTTTCAGAATTTTTTCTTCAACGTGGAAAATCGACCAAAACGGGGTAAATAGGAACATGGGGTGAATAGGGACAAAAATGGGAAAAGTTTTTGAAATCTCAATTTGTTGTATTTTGATGTATACTATTAATTTTCTTTTTCCAAATGATACTGAATTGTTACCATATCATTTAGAATATAAATCTAAATTCAAAGAATAGCATATTTTATGATCATCAAGCACCTAAATAACTCTTTACCTAAATTAGTCAAGTACGTATTTCCTTGTTAACTGACATGTCTAAGAAATGTGTTTAAAAATAATTTTGAATAGTTATAGTGGTATAAACTACTTAAACGTGATTGTTTTAGTTTTTAAAATTCACTCATTATCCATATGTAGAAACAGGTAAAAACTCTTTCAATCTAGTGATTTCAAGGAATCGGGGTGTATAGGGACAAATAAATCTAGTGATCTCAAGGAATCGGGGTGTATAGGGACACCAACCTTTGTGAGAAAAAAATATACACCCATCACATATTTCTAATTTTTTTATAGTGGCAGTTCAAAGGCATTATAGGTGGACATAATATGTGCTAAAAGGTTTGGCTCATGAGGCAACATGGAAAAAACTACAATCTAGAGAGTGCTGAAACTGTCCCTATCTACCCCGTTTTACGGTACTATTTCTTTGAATAAGTTCATCACTCACTGTAGATACAAACTGGAAATCAGATTATATGAGACAAATTCAAGATTGCAAAGAGTAAAAGCAAGATATACCAACTGGGTGTAGGGAAACAGGAAATTATGAGGGAGAATCGCGATATTAAAACAACCAAAATATAACGTAACAAAAAAGACAGACGTTTCAATTAGATATACCACCTTTCATCAGGGACAAAAATAAAAACAAAAGTAGTAACTACATGTATAAAGAAGATAATGAACTAGATTCACCACTGTAATTATGGTACAACGCCAATAATATAGATGTGCCTACCAAACATCCAAGTTACCACTCAAGATTGTTATTAACATTTTAGGCGGTTTTGACACAGCAAAAGGTGGTGATGCCAGAAATTCACCAAAATATGTGCAAGGTAAAAGCATCCAGTATATCAAAATGTGTTCACAAGACTAGTGATGCGCAAGCATGCACAACACGTCCGATGCATGGAATTTCATCACCACTTCTATATTTGCCTCCTGTTACTATTCAAGATCATGCACTTTATAAAATCCCCACCAATTACCCAGAAATAAGCGGTCATTTTGGTGGTTAAGAAGTTGGTGATCGTGTGATTTTTCTATTCCACAATACCAATAACTAACTTTTGTTCGAATAGAAACAGGCTTAAGAGATACTTTCCTTGATTCATTTCATGTTCCATAATTATGTAGATTGATGTATTGTAATAATTGTTGAATGGTTGTTTTACTTTGATGTTTTATAGGGCATTTAAACACAGCCATGAAACGCTGAGCAACACCACCTGCATTCCATACCACAAATTGCGAATTGCATGGAATGCTTTTGCAAGATTGTTGCAGGTAGACTGGTGTGATAGCTTCAAATGTTCCCAGTGTGGTCAGTATCCATCAGTCATCATATGTGATGGAACCTCACTGGGATTTAAGAAGTCGTATCTGGCCCGCTACCACCACGACACACAGTTCACCACCACCCCTATAACAGGAAGTTCGCATGAAGAGCGGGTGACTATTAGAGATGTCAAAATTAGAAAGTTGCTGATGAGGTATGCAAGGGGGGATCTTCCACTTAGTCCTCCAGAATTTGCTACGATGCTTGCATCAATAGGTACGCAGTTGAAAGGTTTGGATACGTTCATTCAATCACTTCACGCTCACATGGAAACCGATTACAAGTCCCCTGAAAACTGTGCAATATTTCTGAAAAATCTGGCATACAATGGGCCAGCATGTGCACTTTTTCAAGGGGCTTCAAGTGAGGATTTGGCGTATCTGAAGTCCTTTCTTCTACGTACCAGTAGCATGTTCATCAGCAGCAATCACCAGCACCTGGAATATATACAACAGAAGTTCCCCTCCATTACATCTCTAATAGCACCACTTGACAGGAGTAGATGTCTACAGGAAATGTTACTTGATCTCATCACAAGGGCAGAGAACCCATATGGAAATGTTGTCACACCTATATATCCTCCTCCAGTTGATGAAGAATTGTTCAAAGACCTTAGCTTCTTTCCTGGGCTTAAACAGATACATGGGTTAGTTACATTTTGTATTATATTTATTTTGAAGGGACACAAAGTGTCATGAAATATCCCGGCAGAGCTCATTTTGATGGCGCCTTTTGCTTTGCTCTTACATCACAGATTGTAATCACATATCGAGAGTTAGCCCCAGAAGGCTCAATATTTGGGCAAATTGATATTTTGGTACAGAAATAATCCATAACCTAGATTTTCAGAACCATAAAGAGATAACTCAAAATTAGAGTTATAAGTTGGGTGCTGCAGTGTATTGTAATGAGTCCCAAATATTTAAAAGTTGATTATCTCAAAATAGCATTTTTTGAGTTCAGGCGCTCAACCCTCGATATTTAACTATTCTAGTTGGGTCATCTCCACATATTACTCTAAGTGAATTTTAGAGTAAAGATTTTGCACATAAAAAAGGTTGTGCCTAGTCATATTTGTTATAATTTATGGCCATTATCTGTTTCAATAATGTCATACTCAGGTTTACGGCTGATTTAGCTTATCTGTATATTGAAATATCCCTCTTCTTATTACTTTTTATTTTTTGGCAGCCACTCACATCCTGGCATATTGAAACTCATGTGTTCATGCACTTTTAACCAAATACAATGACAGCAAAAAGGATCTACTGTGATATCTATGATGTATAAATTATTCTATTGGCCCAATATAAACCATTTGTCTCAAAGGTTAAAGACATGATGCATTGTGCACACATGAATCACCCACAAGCTTTTGACCATAAGAGGATCTCAATAATCAGATAAAGATTGTCTGAAAAGTCAAAATCTAAGATCGCATTCTTTCATAGCATTCATTACTTGCATGCTATTGAAAGCGAGGCTCTCCCCTCACCACACACTATCACGCCACTGCGTAATGGTTTCATGCAGGTTTGTGCATGGCGTGACACGGTTGGGCGCACGCATGCTTGGAGAGAGCCTCGCTTTCATTTTAAAATGGAAGTGCAAGTAGCGTTTATACTATGACTCTGGGAAATGAGGCTATTGGGAAATTCTTTTCCAATAGAAAATTGAACTTTTAGTCCAGTTATTAAGCATGATTTCATGAACATGTATATGTAAACACACACTTAATAATTATCTTTTTAACAGACCAGGGAACTATGCAGCAACAAAGGTGCACAATACAGATAGTGTTTGCAGAGATGAGGAAGACTGCAAAAAATATTCACATGGCCACCCAACACTTTCACCTGGAATATTTACATTGTTCTGTGAGCATGGTATTTGCTACGGGTTTGAAGTAATGAAACGGCATGAGAGCACAGCAGTTCCATTTAACATGTTAATCACTCGATTTCCAAAAGCGCCTCAAGTTATTGTGTATGACAATGCTTGCCAACTGCACCAATATTGCTTGAATAGGTATGATTGATATTTATTTGAAAATACTAATAGGTCATCCGAAATTATCATAATTTTCACTGTATACAAAACATGTAACACCCGATATCTTCCCTCTCTTTAGTGTAATGACGAACATTTCATGAAGCAGAAACATTTATGGAATAGAACTATAGTTCATGTAAGGTTCCATGTATGGATCATTAACAAAAACGTATTAAAGGGAAGAATTTGATTTATACGCCTGAGTAGATAAGAGAGATTTAGAGTACAATGTTACTGAGAAATTTGCTTGTTCCACTTAATATCCCTGGATTCAAATCACCCTACTTACAATACTGTTCAGGTTCCGATAATGTTAATTTTATGAGGTTTTAGTGATGTCACATGACAGTGATAATTACCCATATGCCCAATCTTCTTGACACTCTATATACCGTATAAACCCTATTAAACAGACATTATAGTTCAATCAGTTCTAAATTGGCGAGAAATATTCTGTCTTTATATCTATCGATCGCTCGTAAAAGTAATCCCAAGCGTTAAGTGTGATTTCGGCATACCGAAGCGTCACACATACAATGTCGCGACATTGCGTGCCATACTTTGTCATGCAAGGTTTTTGCACGCAACGCTCTCTTTTTCATTCGCTGCTGTAACAGGTTTCGCCTATTTGGAACTGCACTGAACTGTAAATCTTTCAATGCACACATGTAATACTAAAATGTGTTTTTTTTAAAATTTACTTAAAAAGGGAGCCAGAGTTTTTTCGTGGCACACTGTTTTTAGTGGATAGAATGCACTGGTACAACCATAAAGGTTGCTGTATTGGTTACAATATGGCAACGTACCACTCCAATCTTTCCATAAAAAACATCAACAGCCAAGTCAACGAGCAGGCCAATGCTGGTATCAAAAGAATCAAGGGACAGCTTTCTTACATGCTTCCTGGGAATTTTCTATTCCATGGTGGCTTGTTTTTGGCCATGCAAAACCGGAAGAAAAGCTTGTCTGCAAAGAACGCTCAGCCGAAGCCAACATATCGGCCCCCTCCTCACCAGCCCCCTCCTCTGCCGCCATCAACAGGACATATACATTCCCAATCTGGTGAGTAAGATGTTTAAGACGATGTTTCCTGTAAATGATATTATGATATTATTAAAGCAATACTGTACTGGCATTGAATAGACAAGGCGTTCAAACATGGTTAAACGTCCATTGATATTACAATGGATATGCACCACTCATCCTTTGTTTGCTCGGCCACTCCAACGCTACTTGACACGATAGTGGATGTCTTATTAGACAAGTGATCTCTTTGTAGGTCAATTCAATTGTTTAAAAAAGGTATTAATTAATACTGATGAAAGAATAATCTTAGTAATCAATCAAATAAGTGATGACACCTCCCGATATTTGAACACTTATATTCTAGTAGATTCCAAAATAAATATTACTTATTCAAATTATAAATGTATCTTCAGGAAGTCCAGTGAGAAATGCTAAGTGTCTCTTTTGGCCCCAAATAGGCCTATACATGTGCGCTATTTGTGGACACATCCTCGTTATACTTCCATTCCATACGAAGAAGTAGTGTGCATTGCAGAGATACATGCATAATTTGCATGCAATTAAATAATTAATTTGTATAAAACTGTATATATTAAGCCACAAATCATGGAACACATTATTACCCACAAACATTTACACACACAAAATAAAAAGGGAGAGAAGTGACATAATTCTCCTGATCCTGATCGGCTTTTATTTTTGTGAAAAGGATTTCAATGGGGCAGAATATTTGAAGCTCATGTGGAAGTTGAGGATTCATCAAATGTCAAATCAGTTCACATTGTTTGTCTTTAATGAAATTTGATGCAAAGGGTTACGTAGTAATGGATATGCAACAATATCCTCGTAAAGGGTAGGTCTGCATACCTAAGATGGCCACAGACATGGACTAAATGTAATGTGTGCACAGATAGGACTCCATTATCCCTGGGTATATGTTGTTAATTCATCAATGTTCTCACCAATAAAATAATATTGGCATTATTTTTTCTTCTTTACGTTAAAGGTCATTAACAAAATCAATATTTAATTTGATTAACAGATCATAGCAGAAGTGCCACTGCATTGGAGTTGAATGAAACGGAGTAAGTCGATTTGTCGGTGGTATTATATAGAGAGGTGTGAATGGTCGGTGGTATTACAAAGTGCCAAATTAATTTATAATTTAATATTTTTGATGTGGGATTTATACTCTTTAGAGCTTATTTCCTGGGCAGTTACTTGTTGTGTTGACTGTATACTTCATCCCACCTGAAGTATGTAACACCAGCATATTCTAGTGAGCAAAGCTTATCGAATTGATTGGCTTTGGCCTGTAAATGCTTCATTTGGTTGGAAACGCAGTACTTCAGGTGGGATTGAAGTATTTTATATGGCAAAACTTGGTCCTACAGACCTACAGTCAGCATGGCAGAACATGGTTGGAGGGGTGGAATTTCCGTCGGATGATATGGGCAGAAATAAGTGCTAGTGAACCATATGTCTCTCTAGTGGAAGCCACATTAAATTAGCAGCTGTAAAAGCACCTGGGCAGGAGCCTTTTGTGTTAGGTGTAGTGAGACCCATGTCAGTGTTTTGACACATAAAACCCCACAAATACAGCTCTAGCCAGTGACTGAAAATTGATGTCTGTGATGGGTCACCCTGTCTTTTGTTTTAAACTTGAAGGTTTGTTTAATATATATTAAGAGCACCTTGCGGTCAATGATCATGCCATCAATGGAAACAGTTGTTCGATTAGCATTCTTTATCCCCAAGTTGAAAGATAAGATTGATGGACCATCATATGTATGATTAATATAATTCTTTGTAATTCAATTTCAGAAATGATACTAGCTCAAATGATGAATATTTCAGCAGACTAGATGGCATGTTTGATTCAATGATATCTGAACAATGCAGCAAGGTAATTACAACGCTTATTTTTAAAGGAGGTGTCCAGCATCACATCATGCACAACATTTGTGTATTATATGTTCAAATTGTGTAGTTATAGAACAAAACATCGTGAGTCAGAAAGAATGGACACATTTTTGGCGAAAGCGCAACAGAAATTTGAACTTTGCATATTTAAAACCAAATATAGTATAACAAAAGACCACATTATTTGGCTTTCATTCAACAACAACAAATTTGAATTCAAACATTGCCTCATAAAGTTGCAACCATTTTTGTACAACCCGGTATTTTAATGCCAAACCACAGATTGGCAATCTACGCAATGTATTGTTGGCTGCCTGGTGTTGATCAATGAAACTAGTGCAAACCCTGAAATTGAGGCACATGCATGTTGGATACAAATTATGAGTAATTAAAAGCCTGAAAGAAAAGTAAAAGGAGGCATGTCTGCTGATTTATTCAGGAGGCGGACCTTATTAGAATACAATAATGAATTGCTTGACAATGACAATTCTGTGGATTGGCTTCAAAATTTGGGGCTTTACTAAAATTAGTGTAACATGATAACAAAATAGTCAATTCTTAAAATTCTTCTTTTGAATGAAAGCTAAATTGTATGTCTTTATAGCGCCACCATTGTGTTTGTATACATAAGTTGTGATGCCTTTGTGAAAAAGGTGCCCATTCTTTCTGACTCGCCCTGTATTTATCACAAAACAAATAAAACTGTCATCTCTCAACATGCAATGTTAATAATAATAACAGGCATTTATATAGAAAGAAAAAAACGCTTTACAAAATACAATAAAGAAAGAATATAATATATTATATATACATAGAAATGCAGCATACTAAATAAATCTACACGCAAAATGCAATAACCATGATGTCATTGACGTTGTTCTATATCATAACGCTATTTGGGCCCGATAATTATTTTTTAAACATACTGAGCCGTATTCTTGTATACGTAGTTAAACATGATTTAAAGCTAAACACACATCTAACTTTGACTTTAGACACGGCGATTAACTAAACGCGATTCTCGTACATTTGTTTTACTTAAACACGCGCCCAACTCGCCGAAATGTGTCTATATAACTTTAAACACGGTAGTTTAGTGCATGTTTTTAAATTGTGCTTTTTTAGGTATATTAATTATTCTTTTATGTATGTATATTTAGGTTTTTAATTGGTGTAGTTTTAGGTTGATTTAGAGTTCTTACATAATGTGTGTACAGTGCACTGTGACTCCCGTGTAGTGGCGCTTTATAAATGTGTTTTTATTAGTAGTACTAGTAGTACTTTTTTTACATCCTATTCCATGTGTTGAACAATAAAAACTTGGGAACGTTAAGAAGCCGCTTCAAATTTGGACTGAGACAAGAAAATACCATTCCATATTTTCAATTTAAATGGCCTTTTTTAATCCAAAAAACTTATACATGTTCTAGATTGAAAGCAAGGGTAGAAGAGGATGCCCATTGCTGCCCATAAGGTTCTGTTTTGTTTTATTTTCTGTGGCATTACAAGTGTCAAGTTCCATGCAAGTTTGCGCAATAATGCATTTGATAAAGACTCACTTAGACATAAGAGAAATTAAGCTCCAATGATTATAGCCGCACATTTTGCGCACATAAAATAATAATACAGGAGCATTTAAATTACTGCCAACAGGTTAACACACAATTTCTTGGCCAACTCCAAATATTCCAAAAGCTTGAGGGTCGTATTCATTATCTATCAACAAGCGCTTCCCTGCATTATAACGCTTCCTGGAAATTGCAGTTGCACTTTGAATGCACATGAAAAGGCTTGGCTGCTTTTCGTCACCTTTATGGTTAGATTTCTTGAAGCCTTCCCCTCATAAAAAAGTATTCTTTTATATGGATTATAATGAATATTGATGATATTACAGCTATATGACTGAGGGTATTCATGATACTTAACAGATCCCTTAATGCAGTCATTGGCTTCATTGTATTGAAAAACAAGATTAATGGCTATTATTCTAGTGACTTGGATTCCATAAGACTTATCATAGGATTGGGATTTGACATGTTTTTTCAGAATTATATACCTCTATTTTTGTTGTTGGAAAAAAGTAGTTTAAATATTGTCTTGAAATAGGTGGTTGCAATAAATATTTCTAGGAATTTGTATGTGAAATATTACTGAATTAAATGTCAACAATGCTTTAGATTCCTCATACAGATGTTTACCCATCGATACAAGTGAATGGTTTAGTGAAGAAGAGATGTATCCCCTTTATGGCACATCTAATTTATTAAAAATAGCATCTATCATTGCAGGTGACCACTTAACATAAGCAGTGACATTTGAACTTTAAGTAATTTTCTTTTCCTATAAATTTGTTTATTCAGGATTTGTATGATGCCAACAACTGTAGAGGTGTTTTAGAACATTTGTCCTTAACACGGAATTGTTGGACAACACTCCTAAAGTTTTCCAACAAATTGCTGGAACTAATCATGAGTGACCACTACAAGAACTTGCTTTTGGATACACAATCACATTCAGATTTTTCTTCTGAAAGTGTGCTTGGGCAGTATGGTGATGGGTATGTATTTATCTTTATGTAGTTATAAAAGACAAAAAGACCTTTTTATATACACATGGAAAAAAGTATCGCACCACTTTTTTTTCTTTGAAAAGTGCAAATGTGGCCTCGAATTTTGCCACCATGGTGTGATATTAAGCATAATTTGTTTGCGTAAGCTGTCCAACAAAATGTTGTGCAATAAAAGGGCCACATTTGAGTTTGTGACGTAATCGATGTAATGTTTTTTCAAGGCCAAGGGGAAAATGCATGTATTTGTCCAAAAACATGCATGAAAAAAGTTTGGGTATAACGCGATATTGAGAGGCCCAATGATTAATCTCTAACGTTGTAATCTTTGGTAACACAATTAAGTATTCCAAGGTCAAAGGTCATCTGGGGTCAAATTAAACAAAAAAACTCCCTTTATCGTACACCCAACGGTTATGGGGTCTAAGGTCAAAATAGGTCAAATTTTAAAGAAGTTCAAATCACAAAAGCAATATTGTGAAGGTGTTGACCTAGGTCAAATAAACAAAACAAAATCAACGGTGACTAATATAATGACTATTTTAAGTTTTTAAAGTCTATTCAATATCGCGTTATACCCAAACTTGTTTCATGAATGTTTCTGGACAAAATCATACATTTTCCCTTGGCCTTGAAAAAACATTACATCGATTACATCACAAACTCAAATGTGGCCCTTTTATTGCACAACATTTTGTTGGACAGCTTATGCAAACAAATGATCCTTAATATCACCCCATGGTGGCAAAATTCGAGGCCACATTTGCACTTTTCAAAGAAAAAAAAGTGGTGCGATACCTTTTTCCATGTGTATATAACTAAATATACATTACTCAAATTGAAATGCCAGCTCATGCCCTTTCACTGCTGACTGCCAGAACCTTTTGCTTAGATGAGCTTCATTCGTACAGTGGAACAGCCTTCAATGACAATGTTGTTTGCGACATCCTATAGAGAAAGGATTCCATCCTATATCATTTAAGTGTTGTGCGAACAGACTCCTTCTCTCCAACTCTTCAGAGTTTGTAATCTATATAGACTCTCTCGATTTCAATGTCCTCTCTTCATTTATATTTGATATTTGTTCTTTATATGTTTGGGCTTTTATCTTATTCCAATGCCACGCCACTTTCACTGGCTTTTTACCCTGGCTCATTTGTGTTCCCGTATAATGAATATTTTCTGAGTTGCAGTGAACCAATTGCAGTGTTATGTTTTCTTTCAATAGGTTTGTACAGTTTATTCCATCAGAAGTTCGAGACAAGAATCTTGTACCATTGAAGGTTTCAGGAAAAGACCAAATGTGTTTGTATCGGACCCTGTCATTGGTAACAATAGGGACCTGTAAACATGCATGGTTTTACAAGTTGGCTGTCCTGGTTTGTGGAATTGTGCATTGCAAGTTGATAATAGACCTGGTATGTATTATATCACAATGTTAACTTACAACACTATACAGGGTGTCCCTAAAAAGGGTGCAAATGTTTGCGCAACTTGTTTCACATGAAGTCCTAAAGTTTGGTGTAATATGTTTATACACATGGAAAGAGGTAACACGTATCTTTCAGATGCCATGCATTTATTGCATTTGATTTGGATCTTCAATCATGAGATATATCCGGTTTATCAAAGCTGCACAAAATCGATGTTGTGCTACTTGTACAGAAAGAATGATTATTAGCGTCAAAACGATACTAACATTGGTCTATCCATGGGCATCAATCATTTTGAAACGTTGGGGTGGGCATTTTACCAGAATTGTTTAAATGAGACTGACGAACAAAATAAATCATTTAACTAAAAATGTGTCCTTGGAATATGCGGTGATGGATTTCTCTATACTAGCAGTTTGTGGGATCCCTCTGAAGTGCATGCTGCACGTTATCAACGTGTTACTGTGTTCTGCCACTTTTCATGTCTTAGTCTTCCAGAATGTTCTTTATTCATATTGGTGCTTGTACCATTCAAGGCATTCTGTGTAATTGTACCATTTACCAAGTATTTCCAATACTCCTTTAGATGTATTCCCAGATGGTATGTAAGTGTTTGGGAGATATATATGGCAAACACTCTGGTAATTTCCCCTGGACTTCTTGTTAGATATTTTAATATCATGAAAACACTCTCTTTTAATTAAAATTGCAAAGCCGCACCCAAGCCATATGGACGTCTGTGTTTTTAAAATTTAGGCCCAATAAACATTTTGTGAAACCTCATCAAAAGGACTGGTTCGAATCATGTAACAAACATCTTTATATTCAACTCTGCTTGGATATACACAGGCACTCATTCTATTATTAAAAAAACATATTCAATCTCAATACAAAAATGTTATTTTGCATAACACTGATGAAGGGCAATCGTACACGTGGAAGTTGTATCTGAGGAGTAAACCTTTGAAACTGTAAAGTGGCACAACATTGATTTTGTGTAGCTCTAGTTAGTTGTCCATATCTCAGGATTGACAAATCCGAATCAGATGAAAGAAGCAGCATCTGAAAGCCAGGTGTTTAGTCTTTCAATGTGTAAACATCTTACGCCAAATGTTAGAACTTCATGGTCAACAAATTGGGTAAACACATGCACCCTTTTTTAGGGACACCCTGTACAATTATAAAGGATATTTACTTCAGACAATATAGCACAGATACAGTTTTAAAACATTACCTTTGTTCTCATTCTTAAACTGATAATACATGTCAATTGCAATCTATTTTAGTCAGGATTTTATCATAGATGTGTACATTATCCAACGTATAGGCGTAAAAAACAAACAAGTTTGTTTTCGTTATGCCGCGCGCATTTCCTTCTGGCGACATAAATTACCGCATTTAATTTTTTTATTCTCATTTTTGAAAAAATAAAATCACAAAAGTGATTTAAATCTTACTGCTCTGGGATGCCCAGTAACTATGATATGGGGCACAGTAGAATACTGGCTGTGTATATTTGTGTATTCAGGGTTCTCTGCCTATGGTAAATTGAAAAAATTGCCTTTGGGAAGTCATCCCACTGCATCCACCCCCACCCCCCCCCCCCAAAAAAAAAATACACTGCACGTGTGGCTTAAATCTTTGGTCTGTTCTGGAATTTGAATGTTGTTTGTATGATGCTGGCTAGTACATTTCTTGTTTGTTTTCAAAATATGTATGTGCCAGTCACGCTGGGAAGAGATAAAAACCTTGTATATTTGTATTGTAAAGGCTATTGAACAACAAATAAGGGAATTTTTATGTTTTCGTGAATCATTATAGCCAAGTGTCTTGGGTGCTATTATAGTCGTGGTCAGAATTATTCGGCACTTTTTTTCTGTGACAACTGCGTACAGCGTAAACACGGAAGTGCGTTGTAGAACAGCGTTATCTTTGAGCAGTTTGACGCGTCACGGATCCTGTAATCCGATTGGCCACGATCATATCTATGGGTCATGAATGTCCCCACCCACACGCATATTAACTAGGCGCGCGCATTGGCGGTTTTAAAAAGTGCTGAAGTATTCTGGCGCTGACTATAACATTAACCTTGCATCATGTATAAATGTCTGTAATAAGTAGCACTTTGTTCTTGTTTGGTTTGCCCACTCTCAGATTAAAGACAAATGTTCTACAGTCAATGAACTCGTCATCTGGGCCAGTGAATTCACTACCAACGTGCATATAGATACACAAAATGACAGCATGGAAGATTCCATAAGAAAGATTGTAAAGGATGATCTCATCTGTTGTCTCAGTGAAGGCTCTGATGCAGGTTTGTACCTTTATATTATGTGTTTGAATGTTGAAGGTATATTATCTGATCTTTTCCATGGGACGCCCTCAATCCTTCAAAAAAATTGGAAGCAGATTTTCTTGCAGATTTACATTTCTCATCACATAATATACCTTTCTTATATATATAGTTGTACATTCTTGTTTGTCATCTCACTGTATGCATAATGGTGCCCTAAGTATGCTTATTTTGATTAGAATTTAAATCCATTATGTATCATGCTGGACATTTTGTTGACAAATCTGGATATTGTTAAAATGGGCCATTTCCATTATTAGATTTTATAACATCTGGCACATATTCTTGTACTAAAAACCTTCGCTTACTAAACTCGCCTTAAGTTAAATACATGTTTATCTCTTGTTGAATATTGTCACTGTGAAGGTCATATTGGAATACAACTTACTTCCGGGACATCAGATAATGCTTATATGGAAGTCAACTATCAAGACAACATACAAAAAGTCAAAAAGAAGTGGTACATGAATGAATATCTTCTTTCGAAAAGGGCAAACAAACTTGCACCCCAATGAAGCACATATTCAAAGAGCATACACTTATATAGAGGGCTGAGAAACACAGGGCCTCATTCCATTTTTCATCTCCATCTCCTCAATGTGTTTACAAATCTTCAATAGTCTTGTTCTCAAAATGGTCAAAATGGAGATAAGGCCTTGTGGTTCTGAGCCCTCGATGTATGAAAAATGAATCACTGAAATAGATCCTTGCTATCAAGAGTTAGTAGTAGTAGTATTATCATTCATCAATATTATTGTTATTATTATTGTTGTTATTGTTGTTATTGTTATTGAACAATGCAGGTCAGATTGAAATTCTTGCTTCTGGCATTCTCTTAAAGAGGCAGATCATGCTGTATTGTGTCAATCCACATGGTCACAGATTGACAACAATTGCCTCTGGTTACAGTGGACAAGGCAACATCAATTTGCTTCTTGTGCCTGTTGAACCATCAATTGATGTACACCATTCTCGGTATTCACACTTTGTCCCTCTTGTGAGTGGAGCAGACTTCAGGCGACAGCCAATGAATGAAGGGGAGTGTGATGCAGGAGTGTTCGGCATATGTGTCCTGCCAAAGGACAAGTGGGAGAGTGCCATAATCACCTGCTCTCTGTGTGAAAAGAGATATCACATCCAATGCTTGGGGATTGAACATGTTATACCACCATTTATGTGCGGCTGTCATCGCAAGCGACCATTGCAACTCAAATGGTACGAAATATGATGTAGTGTCAACATTTCTAGAAGAATATTGAGATATAGGTTTTATTTATAATCTCTCTATTTATGTTGTATGTCACATGTTGGTCAATACTGTTATATTAGTTAACTTATAACCAATATTAGGTATTATTAAATACCGGTAGTTCAATGAAGTTGTGTTTGTTTGGTGGTGGTGTTTTTTTGGTGTGTCGGGGGGGGGGGGGAACAAAAACTTATTACCAAATAGACTAAATCAATCTACAAGTTCCAGTTCAAATGTCAATTTTTATTCAAAAGGGGTGAAATGTTAATTCATTCCATTATACTCTTTGTATATTACAATAATATTTAGGGAAATTGTTCTTATTTACATCTATTTATGAAATGGTGTTCAAATCCCTAGTCATTGTTGAATGGGATTAAATCATGTTTCAGCGTATGTGCATCACCAATCGACAACTTGCATTCTGCGCGTGCTGCATGTTTATTTCTCTCGGGCATAGCCCTCGTAGATGCGCGACACCGTTGTCCATTGGTGATGCACATACGCTGAAAGATGATTTAATCCCTTTATAAATAAATTGCGCACAGATTGATATGACACTCTGACCTTGATGGGTGGATTGATTCATACAATTGTCGTTGTTTGTAAAATGTATTAATCTAACTTGATATATGTTCATCAGGATTTCATAAACATATGGGATAAATTGTTCTTTTGACAAATCTAATCAGATCACACTTACTAGTTGCGTATCGACTCTCGGCATGAGCTGTCCTAATAAAACCAACAGGTCCAGTCAGAAGGTTGCCAGTTTGATGAAGACTCCAGCTCTGTAAGGAGTCAAAATGTAACTAGTAAGGTGGTTTTGTTGGATTTGTCAAAAGAACAACTTATCCTATACATAGTTAATCTATACTTCTCAAAAGAATTGAATTGAAAGGAACAGGAATGTGTCATGACATATAGGCACCAGTGCTTCAAATGGTTTTAAAATTATGTAAATTTGTTGCAGATTTGGTCAATTGTTACCCAAGCAATATTCAGTTTTAGTAGTGTAAGGTGAAATCCTAACATGACTTCAAACACTTGACTCAAGAGTGTCCACACACCCGTAAGGACAATAAAAAACTGATTTTGTCAGACATTTTAAAGTATACACGAGAAAGAGTCACAAAAAATGATGTCTAGTAAGTGATGGTATGATCTCAACGTTTTTTACACACTCGTAACAGTTTCGAAGCATCTTAGAATCAGCTGTCTTAGACAGTTCCATGGAATGTTTCTCCACTCTTCAACAAAGCATCTGCTAGTGTCTGTACAGTATCTGGAGACCTGCAATCTGTTGGCCAAACATGTCTCGTACATGCTGTATAGAAGAAAAAGGTTCTGGGGACCTTGCTGGCCAGGGCATGGTGTTGATAAAGTACATGGCTACATGTGCAATACAGCATAGGCAAATGGCAACGGTCCAGTATCTCATTTTGGTACCACGTCTGTTATGCCCTGCAAGCTAGCATGATAAGTTCCAGATATACCAGACCAAAGCGGATCCTTCCCATAGTGGTCAGATTCAACAGTGTTACAGTCTGAATATCCTTCTCCCATCTTTCTACGGAATATTGTTTGGGTAACAATTACAACTAATGAATTTCACATTGTTTTTATACCTTTTGAAGTACTATTATATGTCATCTTAAAAATGAGAAAAAGTTAATCAACTGAAACATACGTAAAATGAACATTTCAGTTCATTCCATTTTAAAATTAGAAACATAATTGAATCCCATACACAACAAAATCTGTGCTACTTCAATCTTATTTCAAATAATGCAATTTTTCTTCATTTTTCCTCAGGTTCAATAAATCTATCGAAGCAACACCATTAGCCATTATTAGGAACGCTGATTTGCAGGTAAAACGATTACAAGTTAACAGTGTCTTAACCCTAACCCCCCCTGAGTGCTAAAAAATGCTAATCCAAAATCCCTCTCCAAACGCATGCGCCGTCAGTTTTCGATGACGTAGTCAACCGAGCCTATATAGTGAGCGCAATATACTGCGCGAATGTGTAGCTGAGGGCCGTGGCTTTGTTGTTGTGACGTGGGGCTTGAGAACGGAGGTTCCTGGAGATTAAGTTGGTGTTTTTTCCTCGAAAATTGGGATCCCTGTCAAAAACCCTTAACCGGGGTTATCACAATCTGGGTTGTACATGTCTATTTCACGAATGGAATTACCCGAAGTGGATAACATCATGACATGCTAATATTGGATGTCATAGTGCACACTCGGAAACACATTATTCAGTCCTCAAAATAAAATAAGTACCTGACCAGGTAATAACTATGCTCTCAACTCCAAAAGTATTATATATAGCTCCTACGTAAACATATTAAAATATAAAATTGTAAAGAAATTTCCTCTCTTCAATTTTGGGATATTACACAATAATGCATGGTAAATGGAACCAAATGTCATGCATAATTATTTACATCCGGGTCTATATTAGTGAGTTTTGTTATTAGGCCACATTAGACATTGTTAGACGACTTTACCGAGTAGTTATGGTGGCGAACGTTCAAGTGGGAACACAACTTCCAAATGGGTCCAGGTCTGAATTAGTCCCCAACCAAGGCAACTTCTACTTTTGTGGAAACATATCCTAAGAGAAAATGCAATTGAAGTTATCACTTTATTTATTTAGAAACTAATGAAATACCTTATTTTAACAATAAAAATGGTAACGTTTTATCTAAATAAATGCCTATACATTTTAATCAGTTATACATGTGTTCTATTAGACAATTATTTTTAATATCATAGATGATATCATCACATTAATGTTTAAAAAGAAAAGATGATTTACATCTGCTACATAGTTCAGGTAGTTTAATCAGTGGTATTTGAGACTATGGAACAGATAAGTTTCCGGCAATCTGTTTTCACCTTATTTTGACTTGGTGTGGTTGAAGTTCATATAACCTTAAAATTGGTATTATAAATCGCATTCAATATGGTTATTAATTGCTACAAATATGTTCTTTTTATTACAGAATGTTCTGCAGAAGGTTATCACTGGCAAGCTCCCATCAGCAAGACACATGTATTGGACCAATTCTACTCTTTGTCCACCGCAGATGAGGAGGTTGATATTTAAACGAGGGGGCATTATTACCCCAGACAATGATGTAAGTATAATTTTTAGAATTCAAAATTCTTTGTGTTGTGAATGTGGGAAATGTTCATTATCTACCATTATCAGCTTCCACTTATTTGAGAGATTATGATTTGTAAAAAAACTGGAATTGTTCAGCACCACCATGGAAAATGTTCTTCTTTGTTGATATAAAATGGAAAGTTACTTTGTGACTGTTGTTAGTAACATTAAGTAGAGATCTCTCTAAAGTCACTACCAAAACTACATTAAAAATATTGCCGTCTACAGGTCACTGCATAAGGTACAGCCAAAATCAGTTAAATTGTGAAACTTGGAGATACATGTAGGGCCGAAGAAAGATATGATGATAAATTTACTCAATGAAATTCCTGGCCTTAATTCACTGAGCGAGATTAAAAAAGAATACATGAATGGATGAATTGATTGGTGTATATATACTAAATGATTACTTCATTCTATTTTACGATTCAACAATTCTCATATACCTTTAGTGTTATGGATAAACTGCAGTGGCATGTCTTATTAAGAAAGTCCTGCATACGTATTATGCCTATTTATGCATGGTCATGTTTTTTAACATGGGCTACATTTGTGTTACGTGGGTCTATTTCATGAATATACCTCCTTTAACATTTTCAGGAGAATATATCAAAATGTTAACATCTAAAGCAGGGGTGGGCAACCTACTTGAATGAATGGAGTGAAAAATTGACTGGGCTGCACCTAAGCAAATTTCCAACAATGACCTGCTGTTGTTTTCAAACCTTTGATTATGAAGACTTTCAATCAAGAGGTGTGTGTGCTTAATAATCTTCACAAAAACGTAATCTCAATACAGTACAGATGACAATTAATGGGGGGAAAAGACCTACGCATGTTGAGAAACCTCATTTGTGCGGATAAATGATATGCAGGTAGCTCGTTTTTTGTGATGATGTAAAATAAATTGATTTTTGTTCTTCTTTTTCTTGAGACATCTCGCGGGCCACAAAAAACCCACTGACATTGCCCACCCCTGATCTAAAGTATATGGATATTTGGAAAGCTTATAATCTAAGGATTGAAAATAGAGCGTCAACAATGGTAGCGTTATAAAGACCCACCACTTGACTTTCATTCAAAAGTAGAATTTTAAAAATCAACCATTTCGTGATCATGTTACACATTTGAGTAAAATCCCAAATTATGAAGCCAACCCACAGAATGGTCAAATTATTCCTTAATTTATTCTAATGAGGTTTGCTTCATGAATCAGCAGATAAGCCTCCTTTTACTTTCCTTTCTTGAGCTTTTTATTACTCATAAAATGTCAGGTGTTGTCCAAAAGTATTAAATGTTTGCAGATTCTTATTGAAGTCATACTTTGTAGAGCTATTTTGCTCTATAATTTCTATTATTTAGAGGCAAGAAATAGAAGGTAATTTTAATGACAATATTTTTCTGGAATTGTTGTTATGACATTAAATGGTTAAATTTATCACATTGGAATTTACATTGATGAAAACTGTGTATAAACAATTCATATTGTTGAATTCCAAATGTTGTATTTACTTATTTGTATTAGGATGAGCAAAATTTGGCAACGGAGCATTTATGCAGATTCATGTGCAAAGAGGACACAGTTCAGACATTGAAGACATTTACACCAAATTCTACTTACACTGAGAGAGGTCACTACCAGCTGGATGTACTTTATGCTGAGGTAATGTTAATTTATTATTATTCAATATAATATGTACTTACTCTGGCGTACACCACTAGTTCGGTAATTTGCAGCACTTCCGGCAAAGTTGAGTACGATAATAGTTCCTATTTGACGGTAAGAATGGTAGCAAATGAAACAAATCATTATTGTTTTTGTGTAAAATTTGTGTTCTACGTATTTCTAAGAATTTATATTTAATGTTTTAAAAAGAAAATATGTGATTTTAAATTAAACATAATTTTACGGACCGATTTACACGCACGTTGCAAGCACGGGTAAAAGCCGACTTATAATTAACAAAATCAGTACACTCTGACGTGCCGGCTTCTAGCTAAAAATCTACCTGATGATCCGGGGTTGAGTTTCAGATATGTTTAATATAAAATACCGTTTGTGTTAAAAAAACAAAATTTCATAGAAAAATTCGTGAGCTAACTCAAATTACAGCGATTTGAACTCGGGCTACAAAGCATGTAAAATCTATGGGAGCCGAATTAGTGATGTACGCCCTTGTAGCTGCTAAAACAGGCATTAACTGTTACTTTCCTACAGCAATTTAGTGGAATGCAGTGGGACAATGGACTCTCCAATTCCAATAGTATCTCCCTACTCTAGTATTTTGTGGTGACTGGGAGCAGCATGGTTAAAAGGTCATAGGCCATAGGGTTATGGTGGGAAAGAGCAAAAATAGAAATATGCATCGCATCACAGGGCAAGCAGCCACATGCATGAATGTGACAGCCCATGATATTTTGCCTTATTTGGGACTATTTTTTATTTGTTTGATTTTTAAAAACCAAATTACCTAGTCCAAATGTCAACTTAACTTATTTTAGATGATGTGACCTGTGACGTAGTGCCCGGCGGTATGCATGCGCACCTACAGGGAATGTGCTTTGTAAATGAAATTCACACTTGTTTTATCATTATACTTACATTGTAGAATAATCAAGTAGTCAAGGTCTGGACCCCTAGCACAATGAGAGACCAGGTACTAAAGTTGAGAGTTGAACCCTACGTATTTAGATGCATTTCTAACATTTTGATACCAAATATCATAGTATAAATAATAGAATAGACTACAACACACATACAATACCATTATACCAATTTAGATTGCATGAGCTGATTAAATCACCCCAAAATGGATATACATGTATTATATAGTTGGCTGCAAAGAAGTTCAGTACTTATTTCTATTACAACCGCATGCTAAGCGTACACAGAAGTACGGCCAGTGGCGTAACCAGCAGGAGGGCTGGAGTCCCTCCCCCCACTTGGAACCCTTGCCCCCCCCCCCCACTCCCCGCTTGACCTCCCTCCAAATGAAAAAAAAACTTTCGCGCATGTCTTCCCAAAATGCAATATTCTATGGTACAAGCTTGTTTAGAGCCGAAATGTAACTCAATCATGCAAAAAGTAGGTGTAAAGTCATTTCAATTGTCACTGCTCCTTCTTGCACCCCCCCCCCCCCCCCCCCAATGAAAAAGTCTAGTTACGCCACTGCGTGCGGCTGCCATTGGTGAAATAGAACAGCACACCTTTGAGCCGACTAACGCATGCATTAGACTGATTGGATCTATGCTTCCAGAATGGTACCGCCCACATTCTCATTAGTAAGCGAATGCACATAGGCAATTGCTAAACTTATCTGCCAGTGACTATGACGTCACTAATCCATAGGGGGTATTTTTTAGAAATTAATACCTTTTCTGGGAAACATTGGTCAAACAATGACACAAAAATGGAATCATGAGGGCCACTGCAGTGAGAGGTGACGAGATTGAGCATCACGCCACAAGGGTCAAAATCCAAAAGGGTCAAAATCCATGCAGAGACATTTTGCCTGGCATGATTGCACAATGAAATTGATTAAAAAGAATTTCAGCATACCTGAGCGAAAGAGTATTTCTTCACCAACGTGGCGTGACGATTGCCAAATATGTGCTTGTATTAACCCACATCTAAATTATATTTCTTTGCAACAGGTTTTTACCGAGGCACTTATGATGCACGAAGATCTTAACCGAATACAGGTAGAAACCATTTTCATCGACACCATGGCAGGTTTATCATAAATAACAAGTAAGCATTGTACTGTATACAGGGTTGGAACTTCCGATTTTTTTTCAACTAGCCAGTCGGGCAGGTAACTCATATAATTTACCTGCCCGACAAAAATTCCACCAGCCCACTGTTTTTTCCATAATATTTTGCAGCAAACAATTAAGAGCAAGACTACTTTTAAATGATAATACAATGACATAGTTTTGTCTTTATTGTACGATGTTCCACATAACCCTAGCCCGTAACAGCTTTCTCGTATTCATCATGTATCAACCTTTGATCTCCTCTATAATCATGACACATCTGATGATGAAATTACCCTGAACTTACTGTTACTAATACACTTTGAGCTTCAAAAATGTTACCCGCCACTCGGACGGGTACCTTTGCATCTTCACCCGCTCGACACGAAAGTTACCCGCTATGGGCGGGCGGGCGGGTCTTATTTCCATCCCTGACTGTATATGGATATAACTTAAAATTCTGTACATTACAGTGATTTAGAAGCTGCACATCGCTCCCAAACTACAAATGTTCATTATTATTTTTCATCACATTTAGCTGAAAATAAATTTCCATTTTCCTTTACAGATTAGACCAGAAATTGCCTCAGAATGCACCTAAAATTCAACATTTTCCCCAGGCTTTTTGTTTAAGCTAGCCCGAACTCACAGCCGTAAGACTCCACTCGCTACACTCCCTCCAATTTCAAGAATAATCATAATCAAAATACAAATTTTATTTTAATGTTTCATTATTATTATTGATCAAATGAAGCTGAAAAAAATTGCCATTTTCATTAAAATAAAGACAAATAGAATTGGCCACTGAATGCTTCTAACATTCAGCTTTTTTTCCTGGATCCTACCCACACTTTGAGATATGCTCTGCTCGATTCGCTTTCCAGGATAGCATTCATAATCATAATAAAAATGTTGATACAATTCAGCTCAACAACAACAAAAATCATCAATTGCCTTAATAACAATTGCTTTAGGCCCAGGGGGGTTTCCTCTCAATTCCCCAAATGAAATGACAAACTCTATGTTTAAAATATAGTCAATTATGACCCCTGCCAGAAGGCATTTCCCTCCAATGCATGCCCCCCCCCCCCTCTATATATATTGTACTTTTACCTGCTACCTACCCTAGAGTTATCATATCATGCACATGCGTTTGTATTCAAATATGATGTATACAGGGTGAGTAAAAGAAAATGTACTCACATTTGAGGTTTTATTTCTAAATAATATCCGTGCAAGCATTTCTAAAATTATTTATCAAGGGAGAGAGGCTCCTCATTAGCTTTCAAAAGAATTTAGTTGGTTTAAATTGGTTGAGAAAAACATGTATTATGCCCATCTAGATAAAATTAAGATATTTCTCTATTAAAGGTAGATGACCCGATCACATTTTCGTAACACAGAATTATTTCAAACATACGGAGATTTTCATATCATATGAAAGCTCGTATTTTTCTCATCATCATACTGAAATTTGACGGCCTAGATCGGTATAATTACGGAGAAATCGATGAAATAACGTCGAATTACCGCGAATGGTGGTATACCACCGATATAGTTTGTGTACAACTCAATGGGTACAGTTCACAGCATCTTGTGCATCTAAAATAAGTACCATTAGAGCTAGCTATGCAACTCAAACTTTGGAACATGACTTTTTTAAGGATGACCTTTCATGTAGAATAGAAAACTTCAAGTTGAAAATCGGAATCTGATCGGGTCATCTACCTTTAAGCTCTTGTAAATTAGGCACTTTTATCATAAATACCATGCGTCATTGAGTACAATGCTCAATAGTTTGTTCGGTTTCAAAATGCACTAACTTTACCAAAAAGTCATAACTAGATAACGGTGCCATAAATATGTCATGATTCCTTTTGCTGATAACAGTAAATAAATGCAGCTATTGAATTGATCAAACATATTGGTTGCCTTCAAATTTTCAATATTTCAAATATTTATTTTACTGTGACTACACATTTTTGACTCGCCCTGAAATTCTGAATTGTTTTTCCCCTTTTCTATACAGAGTTTGATGCAGCTTGAACAAACGGCAACAGCTTGGTCCCATTACATGTCGTGACTGTTTGGCAAACCAGGAGGTCACACACACACACACTGTAAATGTAGATTGTTACACTGTGTTAATTAAGTTGGTCACACTGTATATTGTCACATGATGCCAATTAGGTAGTCACACTATATTGGCATCATGTGACAATCTACTATGTGACCACCTAATTGGCGTCATGTGACAATCTACAGTGTCATCACCTTATTGGCATCATGTGACAATCTACTGTGTGACCACCCAATTGGCATCATGTGACAATCTACTGTGTTACCACCTAATTGGCATCATGTGACAATCTACTGTGTCATCACCTTATTGGCATCATGTGACAATCTACTGTGTGACCACCCAATTGGCATCATGTGACAATCTACTGTGTTACCACCTAATTGGCATCATGTGACAATCTACTGTGTGACCACCTAATTGGCATCATGTGACAAGCTACTGTGTTACCACCTAATTGGCATCATGTGACAATCAACTGTGTGACCACCTTATTGGCATCAAGTGACAATCTACAGTGTCATCACCTTAATGGCATGATGTGACAATATACTGTGTGACCACCCAATTGGCATCATGTGACAATCTACTGTGTTACCACCTAATTGGCATCATGTGACAATCTACTGTGTGACCACCTAATTGGCATAATGTGACAAGCTACTGTGTTACCACCTAATTGGCATCATGTGACAATCTACTGTGTGACCACCTTATTGACATCATGTGACAATCTATAGTGTTATCACCTTATTGGCATCATGTGCCAATCTACTGTGTGACCACCCAATTGGCATCATGTGACAATCTACTGTGTTACCACCTAATTGGCATCATGTGACAATCTACTGTGTTACCACCCAATTGGCATCATGTGACAATCTACTGTGTAACCACCTAATTGGCTTCATGTGACAATCTACTGTGTGACCACCTAATTGGCATCATGTGACAATCTTCAGTGTGACCACCTTATTGGCATCATGTGACAATCTACTATGTGACCACCTAATTGGCATCATGTGACAATCTACCGTGTCATCACCTTATTGGCATCATGTGACAATCTACTGTGTGACCACCCAATTGGCATCATGTGACAATCTACAGTGTCATCACCAATATTGGCATCATGTGACAATCTACTGTGTGACCACCCAATTGGCATCATGTGACAATCTACTGTGTAACCACCTAATTGGCTTCATGTGACAATCTACTGTGTGACCACCTACTTGGCATCATGTGACAATCTTCAGTGTGACCACCTTATTGACATCATGTGACAATCTACAGTGTGATCACCTTATTGGCATCATGTGACAATCTACTGTGTGACCACCCAATTGGCATCATGTGACAATCTACTGTGTTACCACCTAATTGGCATCATGTGACAATCTACTGTGTTACCACCCAATTGGCATCATGTGACAATCTACTGTGTAACCACCTAATTGGCTTCATGTGACAATCTACTGTGTGACCACCTAATTGGCGTCATGTGACAATCTTCAGTGTGACCACCTTATTGGCATCATGTGACAATCTACTATGTGACCACCTAATTGGCATCATGTGACAATCTACCGTGTCATCACCTTATTGGCATCATGTGACAATCTACTGTGTGACCACCCAATTGGCATCATGTGACAATCTACAGTGTCATCACCAATATTGGCATCATGTGACAATCTACTGTGTGACCACCCAATTGGCATCATGTGACAATCTACTGTGTCATCACCTTATTGGCATCATGTGACAATCTACTGTGTGACCACCTACTTGGCATCATGTGACAAGCTACTGTGTTACCACCTAATTGGCATCATGTGACAATCTACAGTGTCATCACCTTATTGGCATCATGTGACAATCTACTGTGTGACCACCTAATTGGCGTTATGTGACAATCTTCAGTGTGACCACCTTATTAGCATCATGTGACAATCTACTGTGTTACCACCTGATTGGCGTCACGTGACAATCTACAGTGTCATCACCTTATTGGCATCATGTGACAATCTACTGTGTGACCACCCAATTGGCGTCATGTGACAATCTAGTGTCATCACATTATTGGCATCATGTGACAATCTACTGTGTGACCACCCAATTGGCATCATGTGACAATCTCCAGTGTCATCACCTTATTGGCATCATGTGACAATCTACTGTGTGACCACCTAATTGGCGTCATGTGACAATCTACAGTGTCATCACCTTATTGGCCTCATGTGACAATCTACTGTGTGACCACCTAATTGGCGTCATGTGACAATCTACAGTGTCATCACATTATTGGCATCATGTGACAATCTACTGTGTGACCACCTAATTGGCGTCATGTGACAATCTACTGTGTGACCACCCAATTGGCATCATGTGACAATCTACTGTGTAACCACCTAATTGGCGTCATGTGACAATCTTCAGTGTGACCACCTTATTGGCATCATGTGACAATCTACTATGTGACCACCTAATTGGCATCATGTGACAATCTACCGTGTCATCACCTTATTGGCATCATGTGACAATCTACTGTGTGACCACCTAATTGGCGTTATGTGGCCAATAAGGTGATGACACTGTATGATGTGACAATATACTGTGTGACCACCCAATTGGCATCATGTGACAATCTACTGTGTTACCACCTAATTGGCATCATGTGACAATCTACTGTGTGACCACCTAATTGGCATCATGTGACAAGCTACTGTGTTACCACCTAATTGGCATCATGTGACAATCTACTGTGTGACCACCCAATTGGCATCATGTGACAATCTACTGTGTGACCACCTAATTGGCGTCATGTGACAATCTAGTGTCATCACCTTATTGGCCTCATGTGACAATCTACTGTGTGACCACCTAATTGGCGTCATGTGACAATCTACAGTGTCATCACATTATTGGCATCATGTGACAATCTACTGTGTGACCACCCAATTGGCATCATGTGACAATCTTCAGTGTCATCACCTTATTGGCATCATGTGACAATCTACTGTGTGACCACCTAATTGGCATCATGTGACAATCTACCGTGTCATCACCTTATTGGCATCATGTGACAATCTACTGTGTGACCACCCAATTGGCATCATGTGACAATCTACAGTGTCATCACCAATATTGGCATCATGTGACAATCTACTGTGTGACCACCCAATTGGCATCATGTGACAATCTACTGTGTCATCACCTTATTGGCATCATGTGACAATCTACTGTGTGACCACCTACTTGGCATCATGTGACAAGCTACTGTGTTACCACCTAATTGGCATCATGTGACAATCTACAGTGTCATCACCTTATTGGCATCATGTGACAATCTACTGTGTGACCACCTAATTGGCGTTATGTGACAATCTTCAGTGTGACCACCTTATTAGCATCATGTGACAATCTACTGTGTTACCACCTGATTGGCGTCACGTGACAATCTACAGTGTCATCACCTTATTGGCATCATGTGACAATCTACTGTGTGACCACCCAATTGGCATCATGTGCAAATCTACTGTGTGACCACCTAATTGGCGTCGTGTGACAATCTACAGTGTCATCACCTTATTGGCCTCATGTGACAATCTACTGTGTGACCACCTAATTGGCGTCATGTGACAATCTACAGTGTCATCACATTATTGGCATCATGTGACAATCTACTGTGTGACCACCCAATTGGCATCATGTGACAATCTCCAGTGTCATCACCTTATTGGCATCATGTGACAATCTACTGTGTGACCACCTAATTGGCGTCATGTGACAATCTACAGTGTCATCACCTTATTGGCCTCATGTGACAATCTACTGTGTGACCACCTAATTGGCGTCATGTGACAATCTACAGTGTCATCACATTATTGGCATCATGTGACAATCTACTGTGTGACCACCTAATTGGCGTCATGTGGCAATCTACTGTGTGACCACCCAATTGGCATCATGTGACAATCTACTGTGTAACCACCTAATTGGCGTCATGTGACAATCTTCAGTGTGACCACCTTATTGGCATCATGTGACAATCTACTATGTGACCACCTAATTGGCATCATGTGACAATCTACCGTGTCATCACCTTATTGGCATCATGTGACAATCTACTGTGTGACCACCTAATTGGCGTTATGTGGCCAATAAGGTGATGACACTGTATGATGTGACAATATACTGTGTGACCACCCAATTGGCATCATGTGACAATCTACTGTGTTACCACCTAATTGGCATCATGTGACAATCTACTGTGTGACCACCTAATTGGCATCATGTGACAAGCTACTGTGTTACCACCTAATTGGCATCATGTGACAATCTACTGTGTGACCACCCAATTGGCATCATGTGACAATCTACTGTGTGACCACCTAATTGGCGTCATGTGACAATCTAGTGTCATCACCTTATTGGCCTCATGTGACAATCTACTGTGTGACCACCTAATTGGCGTCATGTGACAATCTACAGTGTCATCACATTATTGGCATCATGTGACAATCTACTGTGTGACCACCCAATTGGCATCATGTGACAATCTTCAGTGTCATCACCTTATTGGCATCATGTGACAATCTACTGTGTGACCACCTAATTGGCGTCATGTGACAATCTACAGTGTCATCAACTTATTGGCATCATGTGACAATCTACTGTGTGACCACCTAATTGGCATCATGTGACAAGCTACTGTGTTACCACCTAATTGGCATCATGTGACAATCTACTGTGTGACCACCCAATTGGCATCATGTGACAATCTACTGTGTGACCACCTAATTGGCGTCATGTGACAATCTAGTGTCATCACCTTATTGGCCTCATGTGACAATCTACTGTGTGACCACCTAATTGGCGTCATGTGACAATCTACAGTGTCATCACATTATTGGCATCATGTGACAATCTACTGTGTGACCACCCAATTGGCATCATGTGACAATCTTCAGTGTCATCACCTTATTGGCATCATGTGACAATCTACTGTGTGACCACCTAATTGGCGTCATGTGACAATCTACAGTGTCATCACCTTATTGGCATCATGTGACAATCTACTGTGTGACCACCCAATTGACATCATGTGACAATCTACTGTGTGACCACCTTATTGGCGTCATGTGACAATCTACTGTGTGACCATCCAATTGGCATCATGTGACAATCTACTGTGTGACCACCTTATTGGCGTCATGTGACAATCTACTGTGTGACCACCCAATTGGCATCATGTGACAATCTACTGTGTGACCACCTAATTGGCGTCATGTGACAATCTAGTGTCATCACCTTATTGGCCTCATGTGACAATCTACTGTGTGACCACCTAATTGGCGTCATGTGACAATCTACAGTGTCATCACATTATTGGCATCATGTGACAATCTACTGTGTGACCACCCAATTGGCATCATGTGACAATCTTCAGTGTCATCACCTTATTGGCATCATGTGACAATCTACTGTGTGACCACCTAATTGGCGTCATGTGACAATCTAGTGTCATCAACTTATTGGCATCATGTGACAATCTACTGTGTGACCACCTAATTGGCATCATGTGACAATCTACCGTGTCATCACCTTATTGGCATCATGTGACAATCTACTGTGTGACCACCCAATTGGCATCATGTGACAATCTACAGTGTCATCACCAATATTGGCATCATGTGACAATCTACTGTGTGACCACCCAATTGGCATCATGTGACAATCTACTGTGTCATCACCTTATTGGCATCATGTGACAATCTACTGTGTGACCACCTACTTGGCATCATGTGACAAGCTACTGTGTTACCACCTAATTGGCATCATGTGACAATCTACAGTGTCATCACCTTATTGGCATCATGTGACAATCTACTGTGTGACCACCTAATTGGCGTTATGTGACAATCTTCAGTGTGACCACCTTATTAGCATCATGTGACAATCTACTGTGTTACCACCTGATTGGCGTCACGTGACAATCTACAGTGTCATCACCTTATTGGCATCATGTGACAATCTACTGTGTGACCACCCAATTGGCATCATGTGCAAATCTACTGTGTGACCACCTAATTGGCGTCATGTGACAATCTACAGTGTCATCACCTTATTGGCCTCATGTGACAATCTACTGTGTGACCACCTAATTGGCGTCATGTGACAATCTACAGTGTCATCACATTATTGGCATCATGTGACAATCTACTGTGTGACCACCCAATTGGCATCATGTGACAATCTCCAGTGTCATCACCTTATTGGCATCATGTGACAATCTACTGTGTGACCACCTAATTGGCGTCATGTGACAATCTACAGTGTCATCACCTTATTGGCCTCATGTGACAATCTACTGTGTGACCACCTAATTGGCGTCATGTGACAATCTACAGTGTCATCACATTATTGGCATCATGTGACAATCTACTGTGTGACCACCTAATTGGCGTCATGTGACAATCTACTGTGTGACCACCCAATTGGCATCATGTGACAATCTACTATGTAACCACCTAATTGGCGTCATGTGACAATCTTCAGTGTGACCACCTTATTGGCATCATGTGACAATCTACTATGTGACCACCTAATTGGCATCATGTGACAATCTACCGTGTCATCACCTTATTGGCATCATGTGACAATCTACTGTGTGACCACCTAATTGGCGTTATGTGGCCAATAAGGTGATGACACTGTATGATGTGACAATATACTGTGTGACCACCCAATTGGCATCATGTGACAATCTACTGTGTTACCACCTAACTGGCATCATGTGACAATCTACTGTGTGACCACCTAATTGGCATCATGTGACAAGCTACTGTGTTACCACCTAATTGGCATCATGTGACAATCTACTGTGTGACCACCCAATTGGCATCATGTGACAATCTACTGTGTGACCACCTAATTGGCGTCATGTGACAATCTAGTGTCATCACCTTATTGGCCTCATGTGACAATCTACTGTGTGACCACCTAATTGGCGTCATGTGACAATCTACAGTGTCATCACATTATTGGCATCATGTGACAATCTACTGTGTGACCACCCAATTGGCATCATGTGACAATCTTCAGTGTCATCACCTTATTGGCATCATGTGACAATCTACTGTGTGACCACCTAATTGGCGTCATGTGACAATCTACAGTGTCATCAACTTATTGGCATCATGTGACAATCTACTGTGTGACCACCTAATTGGCATCATGTGACAAGCTACTGTGTTACCACCTAATTGGTATCATGTGACAATCTACTGTGTGACCACCCAATTGGCATCATGTGACAATCTACTGTGTGACCACCTAATTGGCGTCATGTGACAATCTAGTGTCATCACCTTATTGGCCTCATGTGACAATCTACTGTGTGACCACCTAATTGGCGTCATGTGACAATCTACAGTGTCATCACATTATTGGCATCATGTGACAATCTACTGTGTGACCACCCAATTGGCATCATGTGACAATCTTCAGTGTCATCACCTTATTGGCATCATGTGACAATCTACTGTGTGACCACCTAATTGACATCATGTGACAATCTACTGTGTGACCACCTTATTGGCATCATGTGACAATCTACAGTGTCATCAACTTATTGGCATCATGTGACAATCTACTGTGTGACCACCTAATTGGCATCATGTGACAAGCTACTGTGTTACCACCTAATTGGTATCATGTGACAATCTACTGTGTGACCACCCAATTGGCATCATGTGACAATCTACTGTGTGACCACCTAATTGGCGTCATGTGACAATCTAGTGTCATCACCTTATTGGCCTCATGTGACAATCTACTGTGTGACCACCTAATTGGCGTCATGTGACAATCTACAGTGTCATCACATTATTGGCATCATGTGACAATCTACTGTGTGACCACCCAATTGGCGTCATGTGACAATCTACAGTGTCATCACCTTATTGGCATCATGTGACAATCTACTGTGTGACCACCCAATTGACATCATGTGACAATCTACTGTGTGACCACCTTATTGGCGTCATGTGACAATCTACTGTGTGACCATCCAATTGGCATCATGTGACAATCTACTGTGTGACCACCTTATTGGCGTCATGTGACAATCAACTGTGTGACCACCCAATTGGCATCATGTGACAATCTACTGTGAGACCACCTAATTGGCGTCATGTGACAATCTACTGTGTGACCACCCAATTGGCATCATGTGACAATCTACTGTGTGACCACCTAATTGGCGTCATGTGACAATCTTCAGTGTGACCACCTTATTGGCATCATGTGACAATCTACCGTGTCATCACCTTATTGGCATCATGTGACAATCTACTGTGTGACCACCCAATTGGCATCATGTGACAATCTAATGTGTGACCACCTAATTGGCGTCATGTGACAATCTACAGTGTCATCACCTTATTGGTCTCATGTGACAATCTACTGTGTGACCACCTAATTGGCGTCATGTGACAATCTTCAGTGTCATCACCAATATTGGCATCATGTGACAATCTACTGTGTGACCACCTAATTGGCGTCATGTGACAATCTACAGTGTCATCACCTTATTGGCCTCATGTGATAATCTACTGTGTGACCACCTAATTGGCGTCATGTGACAATCTACAGTGTCATCACATTATTGACATCATGTGACAATCTACTGTGTGACCACCTAATTGGCGTCATGTGACAATCTACAGTGTCATCACCTTATTTGCCTCATGTGACAATCTACTGTGTGACCACCTAATTGGCATCATGTGACAATCTACTGTGTGACCACCTACTTGGCATCATGTGACAATCTACTGTGTTACCACCTAATTGGCGTCATGTGACAATCTACTGTGTGACCACCTTATTGGCGTCATGTGACAATCTAGTGTCATCACCTTATTGGCATCATGTGACAATCTACTGTGTGACCACCTAATTGGCGTCATGTGACAATCTACAGTGTCATCACCTTATTGGCATCATGCGACAATCTACTGTGTGACCACCCAATTGACATCATGTGACAATCTACTGTGTGACCACCTTATTGGCGTCATGTGACAATCTACTGTGTGACCACCCAATTGGCATCATGTGACAATCTACTGTGTGACCACCTTATTGGCGTCATGTGACAATCTACTGTGTGACCACCCAATTGGCATCATGTGACAATCTTCAGTGTCATCACCTTATTGGCATCATGTGACAATCTACTGTGTGACCACCTAATTGGCGTCATGTGACAATCTTCAGTGTCATCACCAATATTGGCATCATGTGACAATCTACTGTGTGACCACCTAATTGGCGTCATGTGACAATCTACAGTGTCATCACCTTATTGGCCTCATGTGATAATCTACTGTGTGACCACCTAATTGGCGTCATGTGACAATCTACAGTGTCATCACATTATTGACATCATGTGACAATCTACTGTGTGACCACCTAATTGGCGTCATGTGACAATCTACAGTGTCATCACCTTATTGGCGTCATGTGACAATCTACTGTGTGACCACCCAATTGGCATCATGTGACAATCTACTGTGTGACCACCTTATTGGCGTCATGTGACAATCTACAGTGTCATCACCTTATTGGCATCATGTGACAATCTACTGTGTGACCACCTAATTGGCGTTATGTGACAATCTTCAGTGTGACCACCTTATTAGCATCATGTGACAATCTACTGTGTTACCACCTGATTGGCGTCATGTGACAATCTACAGTGTCATCACCTTATTGGCATCATGTGACAATCTACTGTGTGACCACCCAATTGGCATCATGTGACAATCTACTGTGTGACCACCTAATTGGCGTCATGTGACAATCTACAGTGTCATCACCTTATTGGCCTAATGTGACAATCTACTGTGTGACCACCTAATTGGCGTCATGTGACAATCTACAGTGTCATCACATTATTGGCATCATGTGACAATCTACTGTGTGACCACCCAATTGGCATCATGTGACAATCTTCAGTGTCATCACCTTATTGGCATCATGTGACAATCTACTGTGTGACCACCTAATTGGCGTCATGTGACAATCTACAGTGTCATCACCTTATTGGCATCATGCGACAATCTACTGTGTGACCACCCAATTGACATCATGTGACAATCTACTGTGTGACCACCTTATTGGCGTCATGTGACAATCTACTGTGTGACCACCCAATTGGCATCATGTGACAATCTACTGTGTGACCACCTTATTGGCGTCATGTGACAATCTACTGTGTGACCACCCAATTGGCATCATGTGACAATCTACTGTGTGACCACCTAATTGGCGTCATGTGACAATCTACATTGTCATCACCTTATTGGCCTCATGTGACAATCTACTGTGTGACCACCTAATTGGCGTCATGTGACAATCTACAGTGTCATCACCTTATTGGCATCATGTGACAATCTACTGTGTGACCACCCAATTGGCATCATGTGACAATCTACTGTGTGACCACCTAATTGGCGTCATGTGACAATCTACTGTGTGACCACCCAATTGGCATCATGTGACAATCTTGTGTGTGACCACCTAATTGGCGTCATGTGACAATCTACTGTGTGACCACCTAATTGGCATCATGTGACAAGCTACTGTGTTACCACCTAATTGGCATCATGTGACAATCAACTGTGTGACCACCTTATTGGCATCAAGTGACAATCTACAGTGTCATCACCTTAATGGCATGATGTGACAATATACTGTGTGACCACCCAATTGGCATCATGTGACAATCTACTGTGTTACCACCTAATTGGCATCATGTGACAATCTACTGTGTGACCACCTAATTGGCATAATGTGACAAGCTACTGTGTTACCACCTAATTGGCATCATGTGACAATCTACTGTGTGACCACCTTATTGACATCATGTGACAATCTATAGTGTTATCACCTTATTGGCATCATGTGCCAATCTACTGTGTGACCACCCAATTGGCATCATGTGACAATCTACTGTGTTACCACCTAATTGGCATCATGTGACAATCTACTGTGTTACCACCCAATTGGCATCATGTGACAATCTACTGTGTAACCACCTAATTGGCTTCATGTGACAATCTACTGTGTGACCACCTAATTGGCATCATGTGACAATCTTCAGTGTGACCACCTTATTGGCATCATGTGACAATCTACTATGTGACCACCTAATTGGCATCATGTGACAATCTACCGTGTCATCACCTTATTGGCATCATGTGACAATCTACTGTGTGACCACCCAATTGGCATCATGTGACAATCTACAGTGTCATCACCAATATTGGCATCATGTGACAATCTACTGTGTGACCACCCAATTGGCATCATGTGACAATCTACTGTGTAACCACCTAATTGGCTTCATGTGACAATCTACTGTGTGACCACCTACTTGGCATCATGTGACAATCTTCAGTGTGACCACCTTATTGACATCATGTGACAATCTACAGTGTGATCACCTTATTGGCATCATGTGACAATCTACTGTGTGACCACCCAATTGGCATCATGTGACAATCTACTGTGTTACCACCTAATTGGCATCATGTGACAATCTACTGTGTTACCACCCAATTGGCATCATGTGACAATCTACTGTGTAACCACCTAATTGGCTTCATGTGACAATCTACTGTGTGACCACCTAATTGGCGTCATGTGACAATCTTCAGTGTGACCACCTTATTGGCATCATGTGACAATCTACTATGTGACCACCTAATTGGCATCATGTGACAATCTACCGTGTCATCACCTTATTGGCATCATGTGACAATCTACTGTGTGACCACCCAATTGGCATCATGTGACAATCTACAGTGTCATCACCAATATTGGCATCATGTGACAATCTACTGTGTGACCACCCAATTGGCATCATGTGACAATCTACTGTGTCATCACCTTATTGGCATCATGTGACAATCTACTGTGTGACCACCTACTTGGCATCATGTGACAAGCTACTGTGTTACCACCTAATTGGCATCATGTGACAATCTACAGTGTCATCACCTTATTGGCATCATGTGACAATCTACTGTGTGACCACCTAATTGGCGTTATGTGACAATCTTCAGTGTGACCACCTTATTAGCATCATGTGACAATCTACTGTGTTACCACCTGATTGGCGTCACGTGACAATCTACAGTGTCATCACCTTATTGGCATCATGTGACAATCTACTGTGTGACCACCCAATTGGCGTCATGTGACAATCTAGTGTCATCACATTATTGGCATCATGTGACAATCTACTGTGTGACCACCCAATTGGCATCATGTGACAATCTCCAGTGTCATCACCTTATTGGCATCATGTGACAATCTACTGTGTGACCACCTAATTGGCGTCATGTGACAATCTACAGTGTCATCACCTTATTGGCCTCATGTGACAATCTACTGTGTGACCACCTAATTGGCGTCATGTGACAATCTACAGTGTCATCACATTATTGGCATCATGTGACAATCTACTGTGTGACCACCTAATTGGCGTCATGTGACAATCTACTGTGTGACCACCCAATTGGCATCATGTGACAATCTACTGTGTAACCACCTAATTGGCGTCATGTGACAATCTTCAGTGTGACCACCTTATTGGCATCATGTGACAATCTACTATGTGACCACCTAATTGGCATCATGTGACAATCTACCGTGTCATCACCTTATTGGCATCATGTGACAATCTACTGTGTGACCACCTAATTGGCGTTATGTGGCCAATAAGGTGATGACACTGTATGATGTGACAATATACTGTGTGACCACCCAATTGGCATCATGTGACAATCTACTGTGTTACCACCTAATTGGCATCATGTGACAATCTACTGTGTGACCACCTAATTGGCATCATGTGACAAGCTACTGTGTTACCACCTAATTGGCATCATGTGACAATCTACTGTGTGACCACCCAATTGGCATCATGTGACAATCTACTGTGTGACCACCTAATTGGCGTCATGTGACAATCTAGTGTCATCACCTTATTGGCCTCATGTGACAATCTACTGTGTGACCACCTAATTGGCGTCATGTGACAATCTACAGTGTCATCACATTATTGGCATCATGTGACAATCTACTGTGTGACCACCCAATTGGCATCATGTGACAATCTTCAGTGTCATCACCTTATTGGCATCATGTGACAATCTACTGTGTGACCACCTAATTGGCGTCATGTGACAATCTACAGTGTCATCAACTTATTGGCATCATGTGACAATCTACTGTGTGACCACCTAATTGGCATCATGTGACAATCTACCGTGTCATCACCTTATTGGCATCATGTGACAATCTACTGTGTGACCACCCAATTGGCATCATGTGACAATCTACAGTGTCATCACCAATATTGGCATCATGTGACAATCTACTGTGTGACCACCCAATTGGCATCATGTGACAATCTACTGTGTCATCACCTTATTGGCATCATGTGACAATCTACTGTGTGACCACCTACTTGGCATCATGTGACAAGCTACTGTGTTACCACCTAATTGGCATCATGTGACAATCTACAGTGTCATCACCTTATTGGCATCATGTGACAATCTACTGTGTGACCACCTAATTGGCGTTATGTGACAATCTTCAGTGTGACCACCTTATTAGCATCATGTGACAATCTACTGTGTTACCACCTGATTGGCGTCACGTGACAATCTACAGTGTCATCACCTTATTGGCATCATGTGACAATCTACTGTGTGACCACCCAATTGGCATCATGTGCAAATCTACTGTGTGACCACCTAATTGGCGTCGTGTGACAATCTACAGTGTCATCACCTTATTGGCCTCATGTGACAATCTACTGTGTGACCACCTAATTGGCGTCATGTGACAATCTACAGTGTCATCACATTATTGGCATCATGTGACAATCTACTGTGTGACCACCCAATTGGCATCATGTGACAATCTCCAGTGTCATCACCTTATTGGCATCATGTGACAATCTACTGTGTGACCACCTAATTGGCGTCATGTGACAATCTACAGTGTCATCACCTTATTGGCCTCATGTGACAATCTACTGTGTGACCACCTAATTGGCGTCATGTGACAATCTACAGTGTCATCACATTATTGGCATCATGTGACAATCTACTGTGTGACCACCTAATTGGCGTCATGTGGCAATCTACTGTGTGACCACCCAATTGGCATCATGTGACAATCTACTGTGTAACCACCTAATTGGCGTCATGTGACAATCTTCAGTGTGACCACCTTATTGGCATCATGTGACAATCTACTATGTGACCACCTAATTGGCATCATGTGACAATCTACCGTGTCATCACCTTATTGGCATCATGTGACAATCTACTGTGTGACCACCTAATTGGCGTTATGTGGCCAATAAGGTGATGACACTGTATGATGTGACAATATACTGTGTGACCACCCAATTGGCATCATGTGACAATCTACTGTGTTACCACCTAATTGGCATCATGTGACAATCTACTGTGTGACCACCTAATTGGCATCATGTGACAAGCTACTGTGTTACCACCTAATTGGCATCATGTGACAATCTACTGTGTGACCACCCAATTGGCATCATGTGACAATCTACTGTGTGACCACCTAATTGGCGTCATGTGACAATCTAGTGTCATCACCTTATTGGCCTCATGTGACAATCTACTGTGTGACCACCTAATTGGCGTCATGTGACAATCTACAGTGTCATCACATTATTGGCATCATGTGACAATCTACTGTGTGACCACCCAATTGGCATCATGTGACAATCTTCAGTGTCATCACCTTATTGGCATCATGTGACAATCTACTGTGTGACCACCTAATTGGCGTCATGTGACAATCTACAGTGTCATCAACTTATTGGCATCATGTGACAATCTACTGTGTGACCACCTAATTGGCATCATGTGACAAGCTACTGTGTTACCACCTAATTGGCATCATGTGACAATCTACTGTGTGACCACCCAATTGGCATCATGTGACAATCTACTGTGTGACCACCTAATTGGCGTCATGTGACAATCTAGTGTCATCACCTTATTGGCCTCATGTGACAATCTACTGTGTGACCACCTAATTGGCGTCATGTGACAATCTACAGTGTCATCACATTATTGGCATCATGTGACAATCTACTGTGTGACCACCCAATTGGCATCATGTGACAATCTTCAGTGTCATCACCTTATTGGCATCATGTGACAATCTACTGTGTGACCACCTAATTGGCGTCATGTGACAATCTACAGTGTCATCACCTTATTGGCATCATGTGACAATCTACTGTGTGACCACCCAATTGACATCATGTGACAATCTACTGTGTGACCACCTTATTGGCGTCATGTGACAATCTACTGTGTGACCATCCAATTGGCATCATGTGACAATCTACTGTGTGACCACCTTATTGGCGTCATGTGACAATCTACTGTGTGACCACCCAATTGGCATCATGTGACAATCTACTGTGTGACCACCTAATTGGCGTCATGTGACAATCTAGTGTCATCACCTTATTGGCCTCATGTGACAATCTACTGTGTGACCACCTAATTGGCGTCATGTGACAATCTACAGTGTCATCACATTATTGGCATCATGTGACAATCTACTGTGTGACCACCCAATTGGCATCATGTGACAATCTTCAGTGTCATCACCTTATTGGCATCATGTGACAATCTACTGTGTGACCACCTAATTGGCGTCATGTGACAATCTAGTGTCATCAACTTATTGGCATCATGTGACAATCTACTGTGTGACCACCTAATTGGCATCATGTGACAATCTACCGTGTCATCACCTTATTGGCATCATGTGACAATCTACTGTGTGACCACCCAATTGGCATCATGTGACAATCTACAGTGTCATCACCAATATTGGCATCATGTGACAATCTACTGTGTGACCACCCAATTGGCATCATGTGACAATCTACTGTGTCATCACCTTATTGGCATCATGTGACAATCTACTGTGTGACCACCTACTTGGCATCATGTGACAAGCTACTGTGTTACCACCTAATTGGCATCATGTGACAATCTACAGTGTCATCACCTTATTGGCATCATGTGACAATCTACTGTGTGACCACCTAATTGGCGTTATGTGACAATCTTCAGTGTGACCACCTTATTAGCATCATGTGACAATCTACTGTGTTACCACCTGATTGGCGTCACGTGACAATCTACAGTGTCATCACCTTATTGGCATCATGTGACAATCTACTGTGTGACCACCCAATTGGCATCATGTGCAAATCTACTGTGTGACCACCTAATTGGCGTCATGTGACAATCTACAGTGTCATCACCTTATTGGCCTCATGTGACAATCTACTGTGTGACCACCTAATTGGCGTCATGTGACAATCTACAGTGTCATCACATTATTGGCATCATGTGACAATCTACTGTGTGACCACCCAATTGGCATCATGTGACAATCTCCAGTGTCATCACCTTATTGGCATCATGTGACAATCTACTGTGTGACCACCTAATTGGCGTCATGTGACAATCTACAGTGTCATCACCTTATTGGCCTCATGTGACAATCTACTGTGTGACCACCTAATTGGCGTCATGTGACAATCTACAGTGTCATCACATTATTGGCATCATGTGACAATCTACTGTGTGACCACCTAATTGGCGTCATGTGACAATCTACTGTGTGACCACCCAATTGGCATCATGTGACAATCTACTATGTAACCACCTAATTGGCGTCATGTGACAATCTTCAGTGTGACCACCTTATTGGCATCATGTGACAATCTACTATGTGACCACCTAATTGGCATCATGTGACAATCTACCGTGTCATCACCTTATTGGCATCATGTGACAATCTACTGTGTGACCACCTAATTGGCGTTATGTGGCCAATAAGGTGATGACACTGTATGATGTGACAATATACTGTGTGACCACCCAATTGGCATCATGTGACAATCTACTGTGTTACCACCTAACTGGCATCATGTGACAATCTACTGTGTGACCACCTAATTGGCATCATGTGACAAGCTACTGTGTTACCACCTAATTGGCATCATGTGACAATCTACTGTGTGACCACCCAATTGGCATCATGTGACAATCTACTGTGTGACCACCTAATTGGCGTCATGTGACAATCTAGTGTCATCACCTTATTGGCCTCATGTGACAATCTACTGTGTGACCACCTAATTGGCGTCATGTGACAATCTACAGTGTCATCACATTATTGGCATCATGTGACAATCTACTGTGTGACCACCCAATTGGCATCATGTGACAATCTTCAGTGTCATCACCTTATTGGCATCATGTGACAATCTACTGTGTGACCACCTAATTGGCGTCATGTGACAATCTACAGTGTCATCAACTTATTGGCATCATGTGACAATCTACTGTGTGACCACCTAATTGGCATCATGTGACAAGCTACTGTGTTACCACCTAATTGGTATCATGTGACAATCTACTGTGTGACCACCCAATTGGCATCATGTGACAATCTACTGTGTGACCACCTAATTGGCGTCATGTGACAATCTAGTGTCATCACCTTATTGGCCTCATGTGACAATCTACTGTGTGACCACCTAATTGGCGTCATGTGACAATCTACAGTGTCATCACATTATTGGCATCATGTGACAATCTACTGTGTGACCACCCAATTGGCATCATGTGACAATCTTCAGTGTCATCACCTTATTGGCATCATGTGACAATCTACTGTGTGACCACCTAATTGGCGTCATGTGACAATCTACAGTGTCATCACCTTATTGGCATCATGTGACAATCTACTGTGTGACCACCCAATTGACATCATGTGACAATCTACTGTGTGACCACCTTATTGGCGTCATGTGACAATCTACTGTGTGACCATCCAATTGGCATCATGTGACAATCTACTGTGTGACCACCTTATTGGCGTCATGTGACAATCAACTGTGTGACCACCCAATTGGCATCATGTGACAATCTACTGTGAGACCACCTAATTGGCGTCATGTGACAATCTACTGTGTGACCACCCAATTGGCATCATGTGACAATCTACTGTGTGACCACCTAATTGGCGTCATGTGACAATCTTCAGTGTGACCACCTTATTGGCATCATGTGACAATCTACCGTGTCATCACCTTATTGGCATCATGTGACAATCTACTGTGTGACCACCCAATTGGCATCATGTGACAATCTAATGTGTGACCACCTAATTGGCGTCATGTGACAATCTACAGTGTCATCACCTTATTGGTCTCATGTGACAATCTACTGTGTGACCACCTAATTGGCGTCATGTGACAATCTTCAGTGTCATCACCAATATTGGCATCATGTGACAATCTACTGTGTGACCACCTAATTGGCGTCATGTGACAATCTACAGTGTCATCACCTTATTGGCCTCATGTGATAATCTACTGTGTGACCACCTAATTGGCGTCATGTGACAATCTACAGTGTCATCACATTATTGACATCATGTGACAATCTACTGTGTGACCACCTAATTGGCGTCATGTGACAATCTACAGTGTCATCACCTTATTTGCCTCATGTGACAATCTACTGTGTGACCACCTAATTGGCGTCATGTGACAATCTAGTGTCATCACCTTATTGGCATCATGTGACAATCTACTGTGTGACCACCTACTTGGCATCATGTGACAATCTACTGTGTTACCACCTAATTGGCGTCATGTGACAATCTACTGTGTGACCACCTTATTGGCGTCATGTGACAATCTACAGTGTCATCACCTTATTGGCATCATGTGACAATCTACTGTGTGACCACCTAATTGGCGTCATGTGACAATCTACAGTGTCATCACCTTATTGGCATCATGCGACAATCTACTGTGTGACCACCCAATTGACATCATGTGACAATCTACTGTGTGACCACCTTATTGGCGTCATGTGACAATCTACTGTGTGACCACCCAATTGGCATCATGTGACAATCTACTGTGTGACCACCTTATTGGCGTCATGTGACAATCTACTGTGTGACCACCCAATTGGCATCATGTGACAATCTTCAGTGTCATCACCTTATTGGCATCATGTGACAATCTACTGTGTGACCACCTAATTGGCGTCATGTGACAATCTTCAGTGTCATCACCAATATTGGCATCATGTGACAATCTACTGTGTGACCACCTAATTGGCGTCATGTGACAATCTACAGTGTCATCACCTTATTGGCCTCATGTGATAATCTACTGTGTGACCACCTAATTGGCGTCATGTGACAATCTACAGTGTCATCACATTATTGACATCATGTGACAATCTACTGTGTGACCACCTAATTGGCGTCATGTGACAATCTACAGTGTCATCACCTTATTGGCGTCATGTGACAATCTACTGTGTGACCACCCAATTGGCATCATGTGACAATCTACTGTGTGACCACCTTATTGGCGTCATGTGACAATCTACAGTGTCATCACCTTATTGGCATCATGTGACAATCTACTGTGTGACCACCTAATTGGCGTTATGTGACAATCTTCAGTGTGACCACCTTATTAGCATCATGTGACAATCTACTGTGTTACCACCTGATTGGCGTCATGTGACAATCTACAGTGTCATCACCTTATTGGCATCATGTGACAATCTACTGTGTGACCACCCAATTGGCATCATGTGACAATCTACTGTGTGACCACCTAATTGGCGTCATGTGACAATCTACAGTGTCATCACCTTATTGGCCTAATGTGACAATCTACTGTGTGACCACCTAATTGGCGTCATGTGACAATCTACAGTGTCATCACATTATTGGCATCATGTGACAATCTACTGTGTGACCACCCAATTGGCATCATGTGACAATCTTCAGTGTCATCACCTTATTGGCATCATGTGACAATCTACTGTGTGACCACCTAATTGGCGTCATGTGACAATCTACAGTGTCATCACCTTATTGGCATCATGCGACAATCTACTGTGTGACCACCCAATTGACATCATGTGACAATCTACTGTGTGACCACCTTATTGGCGTCATGTGACAATCTACTGTGTGACCACCCAATTGGCATCATGTGACAATCTACTGTGTGACCACCTTATTGGCGTCATGTGACAATCTACTGTGTGACCACCCAATTGGCATCATGTGACAATCTACTGTGAGACCACCTAATTGGCGTCATGTGACAATCTACTGTGTGACCACCCAATTGGCATCATGTGACAATCTACTGTGTGACCACCTAATTGGCGTCATGTGACAATCTTCAGTGTGACCACCTTATTGGCATCATGTGACAATCTACCGTGTCATCACCTTATTGGCATCATGTGACAATCTACTGTGTGACCACCCAATTGGCATCATGTGACAATCTAATGTGTGACCACCTAATTGGCGTCATGTGACAATCTACTGTGTGACCACCTAATTGGCGTCATGTGACAATCTACAGTGTCATCACCTTATTGGCATCATGTGACAATCTACTGTGTGACCACCTACTTGGCATCATGTGACAATCTACTGTGTTACCACCTAATTGGCGTCATGTGACAATCTACTGTGTGACCACCTTATTGGCGTCATGTGACAATCTACAGTGTCATTACCTTATTGGCATCATGTGACAATCTACTGTGTGACCACCTAATTGGCGTTATGTGACAATCTTCAGTGTGACCACCTTATTAGCATCATGTGACAATCTACTGTGTTACCACCCAATTGGCATCATGTGACAATCTACCGTGTCATCACCTTATTGGCATCATGTGACAATCTGCTGTGTGCCCACCTAATTGGCGTCATGTGACAATCTACAGTGTCATCACCTTATTGGCCACATGTGACAATCTACTGTGTGACCACCTAATTGGCATCATGTGACAATCTACAGTGTCATCACATTATTGGCATCATGTGACAATCTACTGTGTGACCACCCAATTGGCATCATGTGACAATCTTCAGTGTCATCACCTTATTGGCATCATGTGACAATCTACTGTGTGACCACCTAATTGGCGTCATGTGACAATATACAGTGTCATCACCTTATTGGCCTCATGTGACAATCTACTGTGTGACCACCTAATTGGCGTCATGTGACAATCTACAGTGTCATCACATTATTGGCATCATGTGACAATCTACTGTGTGACCACCTAATTGGCGTCATGTGACAATCTACATTGTCATCACCTTATTGGCCTCATGTGACAATCTACTGTGTGACCACCTAATTGGCGTCATGTGACAATCTACAGTGTCATCACCTTATTGGCATCATGTGACAATCTACTGTGTGACCACCCAATTGGCATCATGTGACAATCTACTGTGTGACCACCTAATTGGCGTCATGTGACAATCTACTGTGTGACCACCCAATTGGCATCATGTGACAATCTTGTGTGTGACCACCTAATTGGCGTCATGTGACAATCTACTGTGACCACCCAATTGGCATGTGACAATCTAATGTGTGACCACCTAATTGGCGTCATGTGACAATCTACTGTGTGACCACCTAATTGGCGTCATGTGACAATCTACAGTGTCATCACCTTATTGGCATCATGTGACAATCTACTGTGTGACCACCTACTTGGCATCATGTGACAATCTACTGTGTTACCACCTAATTGGCGTCATGTGACAATCTACTGTGTGACCACCTTATTGGCGTCATGTGACAATCTACAGTGTCATTACCTTATTGGCATCATGTGACAATCTACTGTGTGACCACCTAATTGGCGTTATGTGACAATCTTCAGTGTGACCACCTTATTAGCATCATGTGACAATCTACTGTGTTACCACCCAATTGGCATCATGTGACAATCTACCGTGTCATCACCTTATTGGCATCATGTGACAATCTGCTGTGTGCCCACCTAATTGGCGTCATGTGACAATCTACAGTGTCATCACCTTATTGGCCACATGTGACAATCTACTGTGTGACCACCTAATTGGCATCATGTGACAATCTACAGTGTCATCACATTATTGGCATCATGTGACAATCTACTGTGTGACCACCCAATTGGCATCATGTAACAATCTTCAGTGTCATCACCTTATTGGCATCATGTGACAATCTACTGTGTGACCACCTAATTGGCGTCATGTGACAATATACAGTGTCATCACCTTATTGGCCTCATGTGACAATCTACTGTGTGACCACCTAATTGGCGTCATGTGACAATCTACAGTGTCATCACATTATTGGCATCATGTGACAATCTACTGTGTGACCACCTAATTGGCGTCATGTGACAATCTACATTGTCATCACCTTATTGGCCTCATGTGACAATCTACTGTGTGACCACCTAATTGGCGTCATGTGACAATCTACAGTGTCATCACCTTATTGGCATCATGTGACAATCTACTGTGTGACCACCCAATTGGCATCATGTGACAATCTACTGTGTGACCACCTAATTGGCGTCATGTGACAATCTACTGTGTGACCACCCAATTGGCATCATGTGACAATCTTGTGTGTGACCACCTAATTGGCGTCATGTGACAATCTACTGTGTGACCACCCAATTGGCATCATGTGACAATCTACTGTGTGACCACCTAATTGGCGTCATGTGACAATCTAATGTGTGACCACTTAATTGGCATTTTGTGACAATCTACAGTATGACCACCTAATTAGCATGCTGTGACAATTTACAGTGTCATCATCTAATTAGCATCATGTGACAATATACGGTGTGACCACCTACTTGGCATGTTGTGACAACAGTGTCACAACCCAATTGGCATGTTGTGACAATCTACAGTGTGACCACCTAATTGGCATCGTGTGACAATATAGTGTCACTACCTAATTAGCATGTTGTGACAGTCTAGAGTGTTATTGCTTAATTGGCATCATGTGACAATCTATAGTGTAACCACCTAATTGGCAGGGTAAGCGTTGGATGTCAGCCGCCGGGAGGAGTTTCAACGTACTTCAACGGAATAAACCAAATACTCCATACACGGTTTATTCCGTGAAACTCCTCCCGGCGGCTGACATCCAACGCTTACCAATTGGCAGCATGTGACAATATACGGTGTGACCCCCTACTTGGCATGTTGTGACAACAGTGTCACAACCCAATTGGCATGTTGTGACAATCTACAGTGTCACCACCTTATTGGCATTGTGTGTCAATCTACAATGCGATTACTTAATTGGCATTTTGTGACAAACTATAGCGTCACCACCTTATTGGCATTGTGTGACAATCTACAGTGTGATCACTTAAGGGGGACTCAAGGAAGTGTTTGATTTGATTTTTTGTGAGTGCTGTAATGCATACATAAATATATAATTTTGGAAAGGAAATGGATCAGAGAACTCATGTGGCATACATTTTAACCAAAAATGTTGAATGTTTGAAAAAAATCACAAAATTAACTATTTTGACCCAATTGTTTTTGGAACAAAACATTTTTTGAGTAAAAAAATGCCCAAAATTGCTTGATTCTAATGTTATGTCACTAATCTAGATTCTCTCATTTTTTCACCTTAACTTTTTTTTTTGAATCTTTGACCAAAAAGTGATTTTTTCCCATTTTTTTATCACTTTTTTGGCCATTTTGGGTCAAATTTTTAAAAATACGGCTTTAGAAGAAAATTGTCCATAGATTAGTGTCTTAATAGTGTAATCAAGCATATTTTACTCAAAATTAATTTTGAAAAAAAAATAGAATGCAGATTTTCTTGCAGATTTACATTTCTGATCATAAATCGTACATACATTCCAAGTGACAGGGCGGTACGATTCTTAATTACTTCAAAATCATGGTTTTAAAGTGAAAATAACTGTCGTGATAACACGACATCGCTCTGTAACTTGGATTGTATGTACGATTTATGATCAGAAATATAAATCTGCAAGAAAATCTACTTTCTAAACAAAAAAGTGAATAGAGGGCGCTCTCTGGAAAAGATCACATAATAAGCCTTTAATATCTGCGACGTAGACGCGAAAAACAAAAGAGCGCAAAACAATGTCTAAAAATGTAAACAAAGGCCAATCTTACGATCATTATGATTATTATTATTATTAAAATTTCCGCTTTCTTTCAATTTCTTCACATTGTGACAATATAAATTGAATCTGATAGTTTATTTTAATTGTTCATAATAAATAGTATACTCGCCTTTCGGGTCACACGCCTAATTCCGAGAACATTTAGCTTTAAATGGTGGAAAATGTCAATATTTTTACTAAATCGCTGTTTCAAATTTGAAGGAATTTTACGATTTTTCAGACAGCATAACTAAATAAAATATCAAACTATCAGGTAAGCTTTTACTACCATTGTGTAGAGGACTTTCAGCGCTAGGAGGCAATATTTGTTTTTGATTATGGATTTAAAACTTGAGATATGCATTTCTAGCGAAATGTATGCAAATAAACACGACTTTTACACTTTTCCGATGTTTTTAACAATATTTCCAAAACTAAGCCTTGCTACCATAAATTTAAGGGAGTCGACAAAAGGCATAAAGCTGACGTCTGATCCGTATGAAACCAAAAACGGAATGACTGATGCCACAGCCACCGCCCGAGAGTTACAAAAAAGCGTGCAAACAGGTCAGCTGATTGCTGACCTGAATTATTGATGCGCGACCTTGGGGTCACTGAACGGCCTCAACTTCTGGTAGCAAACCAGTCTTATTTGCATGCGCTGCATAAAACCTTATTATTCTGGAAAAAGAAAAAAATTGCTTCCTAGACAAAATTGTCTTGTTTACAAAAATGTATATTAGAACAAATTATCATTTTTTATTTCATAGTTATGCTGTCTGAAAAATTTGGGGTAAAAAAAAAAGAAGCTTTTTGGTTCATTTCTCAAAATTTAGTTTATTTGGTATCACATTGATATCACCATCGGATTCCTTATCAAATTTCCTTTCTATAAATGTATACTTTTAAGTACTTTTATTCAATATTCTCAAACTTGGAAGCAAAAGTTGATCATCAAAACAATAGGGTTGACACTTACCTTAATTGGCATGTTGTGACAATCTGCAGTGTAACCACCCAATTGGCATCATGTGACGATCTATGTACAATGTGATCACTTAATTAGCATTTTGTGACAATATACAGTGTCATCGTATGACAGTCTACTGTGTCACTTTTAAAATACCAGGTTCTACTATATAAATGGTTGCAACATTATCAGGGTCATAATGGATTCTCCTAGAATAATTTTGTGAGAATCCACTATCCATATGCCTGCAAAGCAGGCATTTGTCGCCTTTAGCGGCACAGGGGGGGGGGTGGGGGGGGGGGGGGGGGGAGTGCACCCCCCCCCCCCCATGTGCCGCTATGGATAGTGGATTCTCACAAAATTATTCTAGGAGAATCCATTATGACCCTGATAATGTTGCAACCATTTATAAGTGTGAGGGGGGGGGGAGTGCACCCCCCTCACACTCCCCCCCCCCCCCCCCCCCCCCCCCCCCCTAGTTGAAGATTTTTGGAAATCAACCCACAAATGACGCCATTTGATGGACATTTTTCACACTTTTAAGCTGTTGGGACAGGCTACAATAAGCTTCAAAGTTTAACAGAAATTGGTATAAAAATTCAAGAGCAAGTTTACTTGGTAAAATAAGCTTTGCAGAATTTAACTTTTACATTACATTAAGTTATAAGTATCATAATGTCATTGTGTCAGATTGGTGAAATAAATCAAACAAAATTGCATAAATAGAGTCAAAACAAACTAATAGAGCCAAAACAAACTCGTATCCAAACAAACAATGAAGTCATTAATAACAGGTATGTCCACCTCCAGCTTGCAGGCAAGCTGTGCATCTCCTTCTCATGCTTCCAATCAAGTTCCTGATGGTAGCCTGGGGAACATTGTTCCATTCTTCCTGTAGTGCTGCAATAAGTGTTTGTCTATTGACAGGTTGATAGTCACTTCTTGATACACGTCGTCCAGACCTCTCCCCAATGGAACATCTCTGGGATCATTGTTTGTTTGGATATGAGTTTGTTTGACTCTATAAGTTTGTTTTGACTCAAATGTTTTTAACTTTATGTTGCTGAAATTGTTTGCTGTGACCTGTGATGCAAGACGTTGTCTGAGTCAGTGCAGATTTCTCTTGTGTCATTGAAGCAAACAATTGGTTATTGACTGCCATTTGAAGCAATACATTGCAGTAATATTGTATCCAAATTTGGTACATTTTCATGCACAGAATTTTATTTGGTGATCTGTTAAAATTGTATAAGTTTCTTTTTGTATGTATATTTCGGGATAATATGTTAATTCAGTGTAATACAGGGTGAGTCAAAAAGAAGTTGTACAGGAATGTATATTTGTTTAAAAATAGACAAAACCGACTTGACAAACCAATGAGGCACATATCCAAAGAGCAACTTATCCCGCTAATATGACAAAAGGAATCATTGAAATTGATCAATTATATCAGGAGCTATGCCTGTTTTAATCAAAGAACCCCTTTTTTAGCTGTCCACGGAACGCTTAATTCTCTTGAAATCTATCCACTCTAATTGGGCAGCAAAAGTATTGCTAATGTTTGTCCTCTAAGGTGTCTTAATTATTTTAAGTGGGCCTTCAATATTTGATCATTTTCTTATTGTTGTCACTGATTTTTTATTTTATGCACACCATTCCCACCTGTGTTTGAAACGCCAGGGCTTTAATCTCATTTGAATATGAATGCCCGTGTGTACATTTTGCTGCCCACTTAGAGTAGATAGATTTCAAGAAGATTAAGCGTTCCGTGGACAGCTAAAAAAATAGTCTCTTTTATTAAAACAGGCATAGCTCCTGATATAATTGATCGATTTCAATGATTCCTTTTGTCATATAAGCAGAAGAAGTTGTTCAATGTGCCTCATTGGTTTGTCAAATTTGTTTGGTATATTTGTAAACAAACATTAATTCCCGTACAACTTCTTTTTGACTCACCCTGTATATAATTTAAAAGCTGATGTGTGCATCTTTACAATGATATCCAATTTGAAGCAATCCCTTGTTCCAGTGCTCACCGACATGATTGAGAACATGGGGAGGTCTCAATCTGAAAGTGCCAAAATCAATACTATTCTGTGCTTAAAAATCAATAGATCATCACACTAGTGGTCAATGTAACATCTTTTAGACATCTTTTCAACATCATTTTTTTAACAATCTTTTAGACAAAGCTGATTTCTTTGGTTGTAGTCTAAAATTCAAAACGCGATCAAACACGCTTCCATTGGAACATAGAATTCGTAAATGGTCTTCAAATAATAAGGATGGTAAATGCATGCTTTGTAATGATAATGATAATTCAGTGGAAGACATGAGACATTTCTTATTTACATGTAGATCACTGAATGAGATAAGGGTCGAGGAATATCTCAACCTCGAAAATAACCTATGCAACAATGGTTTTAGTGATGTTTGGCTGGAATTCATTATCAGTAATCTGGACTCAAAATTGTATATAATGCTCGGTGTCCAATTAATATCACCACGCCTTACAGACACACTAAAGATGCCTGTTATGCATATGCTATCTTTGACGAATTCTGCAAATCATACCTTAAACGTGCGTGGGCAGTTAGATGTAATATCATGAACTCAAAGTGAGTCTATTGAGACTATTGTATAATACAAGACTAAACTGCGCCAATAAAGTATCGAAACACTTACAAATGGTCAGATTTATCAGAACCTGAATTAGTATGCAAAAAATAATTAAATAATTCGATCCACAGTTATCTTCTGCGCAATTTGACACCTCTTTTGTTGCGCTATGATGTTGTTTGGCGGATTTATGGGCACTTGAGTGGCTTAAAGTCAAATTCTAAAGTTGCAAAAGCTCCTATTCACCCCAATTCCAGAAAGGAACTCGCACAAAGCATCACACACAGACAAAATTAGGACAAAAGACACCAATTTGTTCTGTTTACTTAACCATGACAATTAATGATTGATTAATTATTGATTTATGCCTCCCATCTCTGACCCTTTTGTTTTGTTATTGATAATTAATGCTGATATTCATTGCAATCGATTTATCCAACACGCGACATACACATCATTTAAAAAAGGCGGGCAAAAATAATGATGATCTTATTCGTTTCTGGAATAGGGCTTTTGCAACTTTAGAATTCGACTTTAAGCCACTCAAGTGCCCATAAATCCGCCAAACAACATCATAGCGCAACAAAAGAGGTGTCAAAATGCGCAAAAGATAACTGTGAATCAAATTATTTAATTATATTTTTGCATACTAATTCAGGTTCTGATAAATCTGACCATTTGTAAGTGTTTCGATACTTTATTGGGGCAGTTTATAATAATTATTATTCATGCTCTTTCAATTATTGTATATATATATTATGAATGCACCGTCGGATAGACGAGTGCCACTGTTGTAAAAGTGTATGTTCAAATATATAAATAAATAAATAAATAAATAAATAAATAAATAACACTTCATTGAAATGACGACAAAGATGTTCTTTTGAGCACGACATAGTGTTGATTTTGGCACATTCAGATTGTGACCTCCCCATGTTCTCAAGCAAGTAGCTGTGCACTGGAGCAAGGGATTGCTTCAAATTTGGTATCATTGTAAAGATAAACACATCAGCTTTACATGGATATATAATCACTTAATAAACTTAATTCGCGATATTTGAAAATCTTGTGCTTGAAAACAAATTCCGAACTTTTTTGAGCAGTTTATAATAACAAAGTTAAGAGGTAGGAGGTAGAACGTATTGAATGACCCTCGTATGTGAACTTGTTTTAATTGGACTTAAGATTGTTAGCATAAGAAAGTTTTTGTAAGTTTCTTGCAATAGTCAGCCGATTTCTTTGGAATTGTCATTTGTGTTATAACAAGTGCAATATGTTTGTTCTATGTATTTTGATGTAATAAAAAAGAATGCATAACATAAGAACTATAAGAGATTTTCAATTGTGTGTGACTTTGATTTTGTCTACAAAAAAGCAGTATGAAAGATTTATGCATTTGAAGGCAGAATGACAGATGATCATGGATCTGGATTTGGTATGCAATTAAATAGGCTTTCATTCAGTTTTATTGCTTCGTCAGTTATCTTCCAGGTAATAAGCTAGATTCAACAACTCCCCCACCTTAAGTACAGCAGCAAAGCATTGTCAATTTGAGTTCAACAACCAGCGCAGCGGTCAAACTGCACTACGCGGATAGTGTGTTTATGCGCTATACGCAATGGGGCAGCTGCAGTGTTGTTTTTGGAATGGTTGTGCCAACTTTTGAAACTTAAATGAACATGATTATTAATCAAATTTGGTCATTTCAGTTTTATGTTTGTTTTTTTCTGAAATTTGAATGAAATTGTTAATAACGAAGTACAATAATAAATTATGTTCTTATTTGCATTGTCTAAATATAAACAGGGCTGTCAACTTTTGGGATTTGCTGGGAGGGAGAGATACATACTCCAAAAAATAATCGTAAAACATGCACAATTTTTTCCCCGTCAGCAGCTAAAATCCTGATAAGTGGGGGGGGGGGGTGATGTTTTCCTCAAATCTGCACGAAAATTGCATGGTCAAAATCGCAAATGTACCGACGGAAGCTAGTACAAAGGTGTTGATACACACTTTAATTGAGGTAATTTTGTTGATGCGGGAGATTTTATATGCTATGCGGGAGTGCGGGAGAAAGAGTGTCTATGCGGGAGACTCCCGCCTAATGCGGGAGAGTTGACAGCCCTGAATAAATGGCATTCAAATCTCTTATTTTCTAATTCACAGGCTCAACCGCAAATAAGAATTTTCCTATTCAGCTATTCATCCTCCTGAAAGAAACATGCAAATACACATTTTGGGGCCAACGGCTCTTCGACGACAGGCACATATCGCACAGTGATAAACAACAAAATTATTCCAAACTTACCACTCTCCTCCCGACCTTTATTCCTTTCACCTTTTCTCTGTATCTCTCTTGGATCAAAATCCTGTACCGTACTAAATATTCTTCATCACCAATCCATGCAAGGGAATCTTGGTTCGATAAGTCTGTTCTCCATACCTCTGTAAATTTGATTCTCCTCATCTTTCCAACTAGGTTCATTAAACTCTTGTGTAGTATCGTCTTATGCCAGACGTCATACATTCTCTGTAAAGACATGGCTAGTATAAAATTATTATTTCCGTGTAATGTTTTACTCAAACATGATTCTAAAACATTGTTCTAATGTAAACAACATACCTCTTCTCTTTAGGTGAATAGGGCCCCGAATTATACCTATAAAGCTTGACCACTCGGTCCAGTGTAGAAAACCTTCAGTGAATCGTCACGCTCTGTCCAACCTACTTCACAATTCCTGCTGACCTCTCATTAACCCTAACCGCACTGAATCTCACTAAATCTCACTGCCAGAAACTATCTCCAGGCACGTGCTGCTGCATTGCCGCAATGACGTCGCCTACCGCAGGCATATGTGGCCACAAAATTTGTGGCCGCATATGCGCTAGGGAGTTAGCTCATTTGGTAGAGGGACAGACTTGGGTGCGGATGGTCCCGCGATCGAATCCAGGGGGTGCTGGGTACAATCTGATTTACACGTGATAAAGGGTTCAACAAAAGAAAGTATACCACTTTGTTTATGTCATTTTGAGTAACATTCATTTTTTTTTGACCAAACAGGCTATATAGGCATTTAGATGAATCTTTTAGGCATAATTTGATACCAAATTTGCCCCCTAACAACAAAGATAAACCATGATTAGCACCATTTAAAGAAAATTAGTCACTTTTCCAAAGTCACATTTTCAATACACATACGCGGGAAGAAAAGACCACATGTTACCTGTTCATAATCAAATAGCCCGCTCACTCAGGCACAACCCAACGCAGTAGCACGGTGTGATCAATATCCATTTCATTTCCGACCATTCAAAGTGCCATGCACAACATTTTCTCGCGGCTTGCGTGCGTTGAAAATGTGAATTTCTTAATGCCTATCTAGCCTGTTTGGTAAAAAAAAATTGAATGTTAACTCAAAATGACATTCGGGTAGTCAGTGATAGAAAAATTTATCTTCGAGAGACTTGAAATATATCCATTTAGTCCTGTATAATGAAGATCTCTTAGTGCTCCTACGAAAAGCAAATATGACCTTTGCAGCGGTTCTCTAGAGTAGGGTTAAAATTGATGGCTATCCTGGTGTGGTTCTAGCTAATTAAAGGGCATTTTCTGCCAAGGAATCAGTCACTTGTATTGTTTAAAGTCTGTTCAAGAGATATTTGTAACTTAGAATGATTGTAATTGACCGATAGGTACATTTCGTCTCTTAGAATTGGCCAAATGAATAGCACTTGGGACACATTTGGCTGTTTTTTACCCGTTTCCGTCACACTAAATGGAAGTTTGGTTCTTACTGCATATTCAGAAAATACAATAAGTATTCAGACCAATCTACTATGATTTTGTAGCTGAGATGTAAAGCTTCAATTGTGGAATATTTCATACAACTGGCTTATACAATAGCAAAGTTATGAGGTAGGAGGTAGAACTTATTGAACGACCCTCATATGAAGTCCAAAACACTTGGATTCAATCCAATTTCTTTAAGGGCAAAATGTAAAATGTCATGGCATCTACTGTGTGAGAGCTTACAACTCTTGGGTACATGTTGCTGGGTACACTTTTTAAATGTGGCCTGTCTGGAGAGATAATCATCAGAACTCTGCTAGACTAGGTACTTCAGACCACAACCCTGTGTTAGTGTTCTTAGATGAGCCAGTATACAGGGACAGACCACACAGGAGGAAGAGGTCACCTTGCTTCCACAAACTGGTCAAGTGTATTCCAGAAGAAAGATCCTGAAACTGCTTGCTCCAACGTCACTGATATCATTTGCGATGCTATGGACTTGTTTATACCTAGTAAAACAGTTACCAAGAGGACTGGAGACAAGGTTTGGTTCAACGACAAATGCCGTAGAGAATCTAGGAAGAACCGCCGCCTCTTTAAGAAAGCCAAAAAAGACCAAACTGAAGCTAGACATTCCTACAACCAAGCGGAGAAGCAAGCCAGGAGAAGCTACAATACTAAACTGAGACAAGACCTAGCAAATAAATCGCTGAGCAGCAATAAATGGTGGAGAATCATCAACACCCGCTGAGCAGCAAGAAATGGTGGTGAATCATCAACACCCGCTGAGCAGCAAGAAATGGTGGAGAATCATCAACACCCTGTCCGGAAGAACAGCTCGTTCCGAGATCATGTGATTGAACATCAAAATGTCACCCACATTACAGCAAGGGACAAGGCAGAAGCTTTTTGTCAGACATTTGCAGACAAATTATGACTGTCAGAATCGATGTCTAAGTCTCCAGTGAGACATGACTTGTACACTTGAAATTCATCCAGTGAATTTAAACTCGAAGAAAGGTTCTGTATTAAGCATACAGACAAGCATATTATCCTGACACATGAAGCATGACTGTTCATCATCTTTTAGATCCAAAGACCGATGTGTGATTTCTCCCATGCACAAAAACATGTGATGGATCAGATAATCTGAGAACTTGTGAGACCAACAGCTTGGCGGGTTTAAAATGATTAATAACTCTAGGAACTAGAGAAAATGGCAGAACAGTGCAATTATTGTCTGCAGTCTAGCTAATTGTAAAGGCATCAACATAATCTGAACATGCACCACAAAATTTAGAATTGAATTGGCTAGTTAGGTATAAAATAGTCGACTCAACGAACCAATATAGTATGAGGACCCCAGAGGCCATCCAAAATTTGAAAGAATTGCCAAGATACACCCCAATCGTCAAAATCAATCTACTAGCTGAGCATGCTGAGAAGGTCTACCTGTGTATTTTCTTCTTGTGGTATCCACTGGACATCCAGTAGAAGGTTGCTTCTTCTATACAGTTTATTGATATCAAAGTTAAGGATCTGAAACTCGGGTTTCATACTATCCGTATACTCACGATTGAGACTACCCTTTATTATCTGTGAACAGTTTCATACTTTTCTTATTAATTAATCTCTGGCAGAAATGCTTCTTAGGCTAGGAACACTCTTTTCAACTTTCTTCATGTAGAGCTTTTACCTGATTCCTGCGACTCTCATGACTGGTTAAATTTCAATACATATCACATTGAACACAGCGTAACTCCACTTGCATCTGTATGCACAAAGATCTGTGGTAAGGAATATACAAATACCATTCGGTTATTCAAAGATATGATAATCTCTTTACAAAAGAATATATCAGCAACGATACCACTGTCTGCAGGAATATTAAATACCTTATCCCAGTGCCACTATATCTTGAGATCTCATGATGGATAAATCTATATTTAATTGGCAAATGGGTTTACAGAGACATTATTTTACCTGCAAATAAGCTCGAGATCTAGCCATGCGTGACTGGAGGTAATGCATCTCTATAATAAAAACAATACAAAACAAACAAAAACATTAGATGCTCTCATCCTGTAACTGCTAAGGAACCTGATGTCGCATTCCATGTCATTCCCAACAACCTATCTATTACATGTGTTGGTTCCCAAACAGATTGTTCTGTTTGACACTAGACTCCTTCCTGCAGCTATCAGGTCTGCTATAAATTCTGCAGAATCGTATACACTTAGTAAAAATATATACAATAAAAAGGTGTTAACCTCTACATTTCTGAACCTTGAATGGAAACCAACAGGGGGTTGATGATACCAAGTGCTGTGGATGATTCTGAAAGTATGCTCAATTGTCTCTGAAACTAAATCGGTATGATTAAGTGAAGATTTAATGTGTTCTTCAAACACAGGGTGGTGGAGTAGCAGTGGCGGATACAGAATTAACATTTACGGGGGGCTGACCAAGACTTTTTGTTTAACTGTACCCACAAATAATCGTAAAAGGTCCTCAATTTTTTTGCCGTCAGCTCGTGAAATTCTGCTAAGTGGGGTGGGGGGTAGCGATGTGGTCGTCCCCAATCGGAAAACAAAACTTGTATCCATATCAGGGATTATATAATTATTGGATAGGTCTCTCCTCAAACAAAATACTTCGCCTACTAAAACTAAATTCACGAGTGAAGGTTTTATAGGGGTGCACTATCATGGTCGTAGCAAACCAGACGACACGAGACGTGGTTGTGTTTATCGGCTCAAAACATGATTTGTGTCACAGAAATAGTACATCAATGGTAAAAAAGCTGCTTGTGATTTAGAGTTCGAACTGATTTGCTTTGATGATGGCAGAATTTAGTTCTTATATGACACAAAACATTCAGAATTGGTTATTTGAAATTAATTTACGTAGAACAAAATATGAATTTTAAATTGTTGATGGCTTTGTCTGGCAGTGACAGAGAAGGGCGTGGTATTATTTGCATTTTATGAATATTGTAATCAGATTAGTTGGGAAGGTATGCTGGATTGTGACGATCACATGAATAGTCATGGTCTGAATATTCATTCACAACGAATGATTGACAGTTTACGCTTAATTTTGCGGGTGAAGAACTGACAGAGTGCACTATACTGTGAACCAAATATCAACAATGAGCAGATATGAGATTCATCCCCCTGATTCATGAGATCACCTCTGGGTTAGTGCCTATGGATACTCAAAAGTTGTAAGCTGCCTGATTTCAATATATCTATAATAATATAGGAGCTAAATGCCCTGGTTCATATTCATAAACAATATTCAGATAAAAGTGTTAACCTACATGATGTAATCGTGTACTACATGTATGTCCTCTGAATGTTCTGGCATCCTAGCCCAGTGTTTATCTGCTGTGTCCTGTCCGCTATTTATTAGGAACTAGGTAAAGACATCCGTGGTGTAATATAAATTGTAATGTCTGTATAATACAAATAAAACATCATATCATGCTATATTGATGGGTACGCAAAGATTAAATTAACTACAATATTCAATCCACTCACAATACAGGGTGAGTCAAAAAGACTGCAATAGTGGAAAGAAGCCATTATGTTTTCAAAACCATAATGAATTTTAAAACTTTTTAAACGTTGCAAGAATGATGTATTTAATCCTAACTTTGTGTGAAAAAATGAAGTGGATTACATTTTCTGTTTGCCTTTGGTGAACCTTTTGACCAGTGCACCCACTTCACACGTTTGTCCACAAGATACCCAAAATATGCATCAAATCGCAAAATGTGTCTCTCATTCAAATTTGGAAACTTGAGTTCATTTGTGATGTTATTGGAATTTGATGCATCCTTTCTTGTTTACATGTGAGTTAGCATAATCAATTCTATCTACATCTACATCTATGCAACTACTCGTCAACGCCTTTCAGCAACTAGACAAGGTATCCCTGGAACCTAGGAATACAAACATGAGCGTACGGACACAGACCGGGATGATCCCCTACTCTTTACGAAGGAGTCTGTGACCTTTTTTTTTAACGTGCTCGGGGATAGCTCTTCCGATACACGGGACCAACATTTCTACGTACCTTCCGAAGCACGATGCGCCATGAACATGCCAACTTCAGTCTGCACGGTCTGAAGGAGGCATGGGGACAAGGCTGTGTTGGTGTATCGTTTTGAACTCTCACGCATAAACGATCCACTAACAGAACTACGGTGCGCAGCAGTGTACGACGCTCTAACCGACTGCGCTACCTCGCCCCTTTATAATCATACTCATGCTATGAAAGCGTATAATGTTCTAAATGTTAATAAAAAACTGACATTTTCCATTTTTTTGTTCACGGGATATTCAAATATGAAAATGCAATGTGTGCAATTTCAAATGAAAATCACTGTGCTCGTGGACAAACAGGTAAATCTGGTTGTGCAGCAAAGAGGGTCACCAAAGACAAACGAAAAATGCAATCAACATCATTTTTACGCACAAAGTTAGGATTAAATACATCATTCTTGCAACGTTTAAAAAGTTTTAAAATTCATTTTGGTTTTGAAAACAAAATGGCTTCTTTCCACTATTGCAGTCTTTTTGACTCACCCTGTACATGTACATGTATATTGATTTGTGATAGCATCAACAGTGAAACTATAGTATTATGAGACTTAATAAAGGTCAATTGATATAGTGGAACTGTTACACTTGGATACACAAAAATAAGCACACAAGCGGTAAATAAGCTTACCGCGATGCCCAGCAAGCAGCAAAGAGAATGCAATGACAAAAACTCATGTCATAAATAAAGCTATATAGCTTGAGAATAAAATCTGTAAAAGAATCGCATACCTGTATTGTCTGGATATTCCTCTCCAGCTAATCCCACTGGTTGTTACACATACAATCTTGTCTCCAACCCCGGATATACCGCATCCAAAGCACCTGTCAGAGGACCCTGGTGCCAAAACCTATGTGGCTAAACCGGTACTTATTCTGTGGGTTAAAGCCTCATAAAAGTCTGTTGTCAGAAACAAAACCGTAAATTACATAAACTCGACGCTTAAAATGAAAACTGCTTACCAGTCTTACCCCGCTTCCCTTTCTTTTTTTCTTAGCAGCTCTGGCTTGCACATTTCCGATTCTCTTCTCATCTTTACTGTCAGACGCTAATTCCTCAGAAAGATATTCTTTTATGACCATCGTCTCAGGTTAAACTCGTAATGAATCTGATTACCGATTAACTTGAATTGGACAGGCTTCTTGAGCTGGAAAATGTTCGCTATTGACATAGCCTTCTCACCAGCCTCCTTCTGTTCGTCCCACTTTTTATTGAAGTAAATTAAAACACTGCAGTGTTGTAGTCGAGTCCACCCTACCCGAGTCCTTACCTCTCGAGTCCGAGTCCGAGACCGAGTCTTTACTGTCCGAGTCCGAGACCGAGTCCGAGTCCTTCATGTTCGAGTCCGAGTCACGAGTCCTTATATGTATTTAAGTTCTGATCACATGTCATTAATTTTGCTATCTATAATAGGCCAACATATCAGTGAAGTCAACATAATGATGCATTTTTAACCTTCGCATCCCTATACATGGACAAATGTTGATACCATTTTGAATTATAGGCATAAGAATTGATTCAGATCGGGAAATTACTAACTTGTTAAAAGGTGTTGACGTTCTAGTGTAAAGCAACCCTTCCTCTGCCGTTTCACCTATTTCTTTTCAATGAAAATGTCATCCCTATTTTCATCAATTTGAAAATTGTTATCATTTTTTAAACAGTATTAATACTGACACAAAAACACCTAAAGACCATTTACAGCGTACAAACAGCCTTCGATTGCACATGATTATTATCACTTTAATTATTTATAGGTTCCCTCGAATTGTGTTTTAATGCTTGTAATGATTATCGAAAGGTATTTTCAACAGCATAGTGTTAACTGTTCAGATGTATTTATGATGATGTATGACATTATTTCTAAACCGTTGAAGATTGGATGACTAAATAAGTATTTAATTACTGCAAACAAAATAAGCCAATATTGACTGGACTCGGACAGGACTCGGGCACAATTCCCGAGTCCCTAGTGCCCGAGTCCGAGTCCGAGACCAAGTCCTTCACCTCCGAGTCCGAGTCCGAGTCCTTCAAAATAGGGACTCGAGACCGGTATCACTGAAACACTGCCTATGACTTTTTAAGCAATGCTCTAAAAAGCAGATTGAGATACTGAAATAGTACTTGCCAGAACCTTAGGCTGTTTCGATGAAGACTATTCTTCAGAAGACATGATAATTATATAGTAATCCAAATCCACTGCCAACACCATTAAACATGTTAAAGGCCTATAGCTGATTCACTAAACGCGGTAAAGCATACACAAAACATAGGTAATACCGATAAAGCTAGACCGCTCGGTCCAGTGTCCAAAAATGAATCGTCACATTCTATCCAACCTTCTCCATTCCCGCTGACCTATCATTAATATAACAATACCTGCATGCTAAGAGTACTCCTTCTAACGAAAGGAAATTCAATGGTCGTTGTTGATCGAATTAAATCATGTTTCAGCGTATGTGCATCACCAATCGACAACTTGCGTTCTGCGTGTGCTGCAGGTTTATTTAAATAAACACTGTTGTAGATTGGTGATGCACTGACTTTGAAACATGATTTAATATTAAAGCCCTTTCACAATTTATGCTTAGAAGTTGAATCCCTAAAATATTAGGGATAACAAGACCGCTCTCACCATATGTGACACCGTCAAATCAAAATGGACATGTTGGAAGCCTGTGTCAAATCTGAGTTTTTGGTATGACCTGAAAGAGCACATGTTAAGCTTTGAAATGATACCATGTTGAAGGTAATCTGACTTTGTAATCACAAGATATAATTTGAAGAAGCAAAATGTAATCAATTATTTTCTTTATTTTTCACCAAATATATTGGCCTCTATCTCAAAACTGTGTTTGCCGACAACATGTTCTTTTTGACGTGACTGGTCACATATATAGACAGCTATGTAATGAATTACAATTCTGCTAGTCTTGTGTACCCACACGGCATACATATATGTCTATCGCCGCCATACCGAGACTTGCCCCAAATTTGACCCGTTTTTCACACACGCTGAACGCTAGATTGTTCATAAAGTACCATTTCGTGCAGTTTCAAGAATATTTTCAGCAATTTTTAACCCTATGTTAAAATGGATTCAAAATAGCCTTTAAATACTCCTTAAAGGTAGATGACCCGATCACATTTTCGTAACACATAATTATTTCAAACATACGGAGATTTTCATATCATATGAAAGCTCGTATTTTTCTCATCATCATACTGAAATCTGACGGCCTAATTTGGTATAATGACAGAGAAATCGACGAAATAGCGTTGAATTACCGCGAATGGTGGTTACCACCGATATAGTTTGTGTACTACTCAATGGGTACAGTTCACAGCATCTCGTGCGTCTAAAATAAGAACCATAATAGCTATGCATCTCAAATTTTGGGACACGACGTTTTTAAGGATGACCTTTCATGTAGAATAGAAAACTTCAAGTTGAAAATAAAATGTGATCGGGTCATCTACCTTTAAAGGGACACAATGTCATGTTGATTTTTATTAATTTTAATTAATTTACTTCAAAATTCAAGATGAACATTAAAAATTGCCATTATTGTTGTTTCTACTAAAAAAACACAGCAAAACTTGATTAAAACAATGTTTTAAATATGTTGGAATACCACCCTTAACCATGTAAAATAAAATGCTGATCGGGCCCGATCAGCATTTTCTGGATCAATGTTTTGTTGTACAAAGAAGGCTGATTTTCTTAATCCTTATATGTGTAAGTTCACACATGTAATACAGTAAAGATTGTATCATATTTTTGTAACCGAGGGCGCTGCCTCCACCACATCTCTTTAAAAAAATGATGTTTTCAAAAAAAGTGGCTCTTTTCAAGATGCTATACAAGTTTGTGTGCATAAATTCCACACACAATTAGGCATCTTGAGAGATTGAAACATACGAAAAGGGAACACCCCCACACAAAGTTTTTCCTTTCAATACCATGTTTACTTTTCCCAACACATAGATGTTATTGACGTGAATGGTGGACACTATTATTGGCAAGTCATGCATGAAATAAAATCATTTTATTTTAAATTCAAATAAGGACCAGCTAAGAAAGAAAAAAGGCTTTCTTTTAATACAAAAAAGACCGATGATTGAAATTAATTTTAAACAGCACTGGAGACATTTCTGTATTTTTCTTGCATAAGATTTTGAAAAGTGCAACTTTTTCTGATTGTTTTTGAAGAAGTGAACATGCTATTGAAAAAGGGAAACTTTTGATGGATAGCCAAGCATTTCTCCTTTTCATAAACGTTTCAATTTTTCAAAACATACATTTGTGTGTGGAGTTAGGCAAACAAACGGGATCAAATTGTAGGGGGATGGGCTTACTTTTTTAAAACCATTTATATTAAGTACACTGTATATATAAACAAGGAAAAAGCTGAACCCCTAGTAAAACTGTAATTGACCAAAATAACCCCCAACATGAGCTGGAATGGAAATACATGCATGTCCATGACATATTAATTGCAATTTTAATAACGTATGATTTATACTGACAAGTACAGGACAGGCTTGAAATAAGCAGGAGCTGAGAGCAAATTTACCACCCGTAAGCCCCACGTTGTGTCACCAGAAGCAACTTTGCGTGGAATATTACCCCTGGTTATTCATTTACACTTATCTTTTAGGGTGACATATATTTCGGTGGTTTTACCACAGAATAACCCCTGGTATGTGACAAATTGTCAGAGGTTCTGAACAAAAATCAGTTGAACCGGGGGAGGGGGAATCATTTACTGTCTGTGGTAAAAAAGCCTTGCCTAAGACACGCTCTTCGAAAATTGCGACACCCTGCTGTGTTTATTAGAATGATGTGAAGTGTCATCAACAACAAAGATGTTTCTTTCCAATTAAACATTTTAAACAACAATTATGGTTTTAAGGCTTATCGTTTTCACATATTTCTGAATACCAGTTGCAAGCCGGAAAAATGGATTTGCACAATTAGATATTGAGATTTCATATCTACCCTATGTGGTGGAGCTGATAAAATGGTGTAGACCCAATTTGACTTGCTATCTTATACATTACCTATTTTAGACTCAATCATTTACAAAATACTATAAACAGATAAATGTTCTTGACAACTTTACAGTGCTTTATTACAGCCATAAACAACACAAGTATTAATACAAGTTGGTAAGGAACATGGGCGATGAATACATATAATTGAGGACCCTAGGTCTAAAAGGGGGTTAAGTCATAATCTTGTGAAATTGTAGTTAAGTATCAGTTTCTGCTACAAAGAGGATCTCTGCACCCCTCTGTTCAAATGTTACAGTTAAGTCATGTGGTAAAGCTATGTAGAGTCCATGGGAGGTACAACCCGAGTGGGTCAAGTCCACACATGGACACAATGAAACCTAGTTTTCCCCATTTTTCTCAATGTGACTTAACCCCATTTTAGATTTAGGGTCCTCAATTCCTCTATAATGTTATTGTGTTTTACATCTATGAAATTTATTAAATAAGTTCTACTTCTACGATCATAACTTAGCTGATATAAAATGTGAGTCAATTTAATTTTTTCACTTTAGGCCGCACATGATGTGCCACGCCAATTTCTTTTAATGCGCGCAAACACACCATCCCTACGCAGTTCGTTTCTAACTAGTTTATTGTCAGAGTTGCATGGCTGCATACTTTAAACTATAAATATGAAAATAATAACTTAACCATAACACATTATATTCATTTGGTATATAACGCCTTAATTCTGTATAAGATTTGGTCTGTGATTTTTAAGGGCATTTTCATGAAGAAATCATAAATTATTTGCTATTGCTTAGCATATCTCCAAATTTGGATAAGAAGCGAGCATTTTGATATTAAAAGTAACAAGTGCTCTATAAATAAACTTAAAGGTTTTTAGTCCACACCTGAATTTCAATGTATTGCAAGATCATAACATACCACAACTTAACCTATAACATTTGAAGTTATAAGTTAAAATCTTGTGCACGAACCGGTCACTGAACCTAATCTACGACAATGCGCATACGCTATTTTAATTTGCATTGACACCCAAATTATTCCATTTTAAACGAACAGATTGTATGTATGGTGGTCGTGTTTAGGCCAACTACCTATTTACTAATCATATAACAACCTTATTACATCATAAATTCTCATTGAGTTACAATACGTTTTAAAGAATGAAAATGTGGAATTTTGGCCAAATTTGTGAACAATTGGCAAGTTAACTTTTGTGTTTTAACACTCAGAATATGATCTCTTTACGGTCAATATATAGCCAAGAGTTGTTTACCATTACATTTATATTTTGACTTCCCATTGAAATACATGTGACCTTTGACCCTAAATCGAAGTCAAAGGTCAATTTCACTTCCACAGGATGTCCACCTATATAGTTCCATCAGTTTCAAATTGCAAGAGTGATCAAAGCGTATAAAGCGTGATTTTGGCATACGTAAGTATCAAACTAAAATGGAACTGTGACATATTGCTCCATAAGCGTTTTGCGTGAGACGCTCTTCTGTATTAAAGGCATATTATGTGATCTTTTCCAGAGAGCGCCCTCTATTCATGATTTTGTTTAGAAAATAGATTTTTTTGCAGATTTACATTTCTGATCATGATCATAAATCGTACATACATTCCAAAGTTACAGAGCGATATGATTCCTAATTACCTCAATATCATGGTTTTAGAGTGAATTTAGAGTGAAAATAAAAACTGTCTGTGTTATCCTGACAGTTTATTTACACTCTAAAGCCATGATTTTGAAGTAATTAAGAATCATATCGCCCTGTAACTTGGAATGTATGTACGATTCATGATCAGAAATGTAAATCTGCAAGAAAATCTTCTTTCTATATATTTTTTTCGATGTTGAGGGCGTTCCCTGGAAAGATCACACAATATAACTTTAATTTGCTGCTGTTAACAAGTTTCGCCAATTTGAAACTGACTGAACTATACATTGTATTATAGAAACATATTATTGATATAACTCCCTGTGCCAGCAGACTGGGACCAAGAAACCACGTCAAACACTTCAACCACTACAGCCCGATGTGGTGGATGGTCACATTCATTATTACTTTACAATACAACATGATTGTCTCCCCCACACCTCTCTTATCATGCTTATAAAGAAGATCAGTCGGGCAGAAATCAATTTTTATAATTTTTGTTATGGATTGCCAAATGATGGATATTATTAACTAAAAGCAAACCGTGAATAAATAAAGTGTCACTTAAGGGGGAATATATCATTGCCAATTTAACTAAAACTTTAATATCTTGAGTTTTATGTTTCATGGTTATTGGATATTACACATATACTTCAACATCTAACATATTTGAATTTTATAAAAATACAAAATGGTGGGACACATGACCCGTTGCTAAGGTAACTGCGGCCATCTTGGATCACCGAATCCCGCACCAAGAAAGCTTGCCGACTTAATATTTAAAAAACTACACATGAATGCTAGAATCATGAAATAAAAGGCAAATTACTCTGCAATACCAAAGCTATGGGATGAACCAGAATAAAGAGATTTAAATACTCCTACATGTAAGTAGGGTCAATATCAGATTTTATGTTTTTGCATAAAAAAGATAATTATTGATTTGGTCATGGTCAGAAAAAAAATATGTTTCCATGACAGTAATTAAATTCTTTTGGTTCATCCCATAGCAAATATTGACAGCAACATCCTTACCAAATTTGAAGGTACCTGTAGTTTTGTAGATATGATGTTGGCAATGTCCACCAATCTTTGAAAATGTGTTTTTGAGATATCGCCATTTTAAGTTTAATCAAAATAAGTGTGTTAATTAACATTAATTAATAGGTATTTTGTACATTTTAGTTGCAACTAATTGAAAATGGAAGAATACCATAGTTACGATTTAACATATTTTAAATTTTGGATGCTTGGATGCCCATAATGTGGATTCTATTTGCAGAAATCGGATACCTATAAATTGGCTTATTTCGAAAACAATATAATACATAAGACAAAACAATAGAATACAAAAGAATTCAAATATATAGGAAATACATGAGAAATTAACCACTTTTTCGCCAACCTTTCATACAAAATTTATTGTAACTTTGTGAAGGAATGTCCGATTTCAATCAAATTTGAAGCAAAAGAAAGCTTACATTTTAAGTCAAAAATCTCATTTTGTCATTTGTACACCCATCCAATGATATATTCCCCCTTAACCATAGTTAATTACTTCTTATACCCCTTGATTAATGTTTTAGAATGATCGAAGGTGTGAACAAATTATAAGAAATATAATTATTGTCCAGTTTTGAGTGTTAAAAAATCTAGAATTAAGAAATTTAAGGTTGGTTGATGGAGAACAACTAAACATCTTTTTTTATTTTGGCTTTATGATACCCACTATAAAACAGTTTTAACAGTTGTGAGTCTTCAAAAACTTGACATCAGATGTTTGTTGAAATCATCCATGTGACTACATTGTTTGTGTTAGAATACTATTAGTCATCCCCTTCATGTAATATGGCAAACCATAGATATTTTCCCCATTGCATGAGAACAAACAGGGGGTAACACATTTATCATTTAGCAGACATGAATGCATTTTAAAAAGTGAATGAGAAATAATTAAACTTAAACATCTCGAAACCCTAAACATTTGGAACAATTAAAACCATTGTTGTCAATTCACCCTACCCTAATTCACCACACTGCCGCCTCACCCCAAGATATCTAGCACTTAGATAACTTGGAACCTTATTACCTTAAACACCCGGAACCACCAAAATGACATTGGGAACCACCAAAAAGAATAATTTTGCTCGGGGAAATATAAGGCATGCTCCGATTTTGACCGGGTTTCTTTTATTTTGTAGGCATTGATGAGACAAGAACAAAAGTCAATCATACCGTTAAGGTCAAAAGTCAAGAAAAAGGTAACTAGGGGTCACTTAAAACGCCGTTGCAATTTAGTGGAATGACCTAGGTTCGTCAGAATTGGCCAACATGTTCCTGTTGACCGTACGCATATACAATAATTCGTTTTTTAAAATCAAAAAATATTTGGGGTCACTAGGGGTCAAAATGGAATTTTTTACTCCATTCACTCAAAATGCTACTTGTCTGAGAGAAAATGACTGATGATACTCAGAATTTGTCAAAAGATTCCTTGGATCAATGTTCATAGAGGGTGCTTCTCCACTAAAAGTGACATGTCAAACGGGGTCACCAGGGGTCATTGAACCATACAAGGGGGGAAATATAAGACATGCTCCGATTTTGATCGGATTTCTTTTATTTTGTGGGCATTGATAAGACAAGAACAAAAGTCAATCATAATGTTAAGGTCAAAGGTCACTAGGGGTCAAAATATAAATTTTCACTCCATACACTCAAAATACTACTTGTCCGAGAAGAAATGACTGATGATTGGCAAAAATTATCTCAAGTTTCCGTACAAATAAGAGCATACTGTTATCGGCAGGTCAAAGGTCAACAGGCCCTCGACTAATATCCGTGATCTATGATCACAATTTAGCTCTAGTTTTTATACTATTTGGAATATTTTAAACATATCAGGAAACCGAGGACTGTCCGCAGTTCCAAGGTGTGTCCGCAGTTTGAAGGTGTGTATTCATATGAGTGTCCACAATAGATAGTGAACACACACACATTGACATGATGACAAAATCCCCTTCTGGTTTTACAAACCATAAAAATGATAATGGATCAAACCAAACCTTGATGTAACCAATCACGAGCTGTGATAAAATTACTAAACTAATACGGGCTCGTATCAGTCATTAGATAGAGAGTAATGATAAATTAATCTGGGAAAACGGGAAAACATTCATTGGGATATTAACATTAACATCACATTTCAGCATTCATGTCTACTATTATGATAAAATATAATACCTAATAGCAAGATTAATTCTAAAAGCACCAGGAATACCCCCACTGGAATATTTGATAGGCGATTTAGGATGGCAACCATTTGCTTTAATCCAAAATAAACTCTGTATTAAATATTTGTATAGACTTCGGCAAATGCAAACCAATCTTAAATGCTATGCATACTGTTTATATTAACGAGTATATTATAAGAACAACTGTAAAAATCTCAGATGGAAGTGGTTTGTACATATTGAAAATACTATGATAGATGGTGGTATGGACTATCTAAAGACAATCTTCATAATAGCAGATTTTGGATCAATAATTTTAGATGGGTGGGGAGCGGAGGCCCATTTTCAGGGTTTTTTGATCGCGGTATGCTGGCACAGGGAGACATATACCAAAAATGTTCCTTGAAGTCTGTAGCATACAACCTAGGTGGACATCCTTGCCAACTTGGATGTTAAGTTGATCTTTGACCTCGATTTATGTTTCAATGGGACGTCAAAACTTTAATTTAACATGGGAATTTTTTTAAATATAAATGGTTCAACAAAAGAAAGTATACCACTTTGTTTACGTCATTTTGAGTAATTTTCAATTTGTTTTTGACCAAACAGGCTAAAGAGGCATTTAGATGAATCTTTTAGGCATAATTTGATACCAAATTTGCCCCCTGACAACAAAGATAAACCATGATTAGCACCATTTAAAGGAAAATATCCCATTTTCAAAAGTCGCATTTCCAATACACAGCACGAGAAGATTTGGTTAATCTGTCCATGTTCTCCCCATCCATTAACATTCCTTTACATTCAAATCCTTCACCCATGCATCAGTTTACATTTTGAATTAGCCCGCGCATTGAGGGATATGCGCGGTGATCAGTACGGGATAAATACGGCATATGTATGTGTTAACAATTGGTCCTTTCTTCTCGTGCTGTGTATTGGAAATGCGACTTTTGAAAATGGGATATTTTCCTTTAAATGGTGCTAATCATCGTTTATCTTTGTTTTTAGGGGGCAAATTTGGTATCAAATTATGCCTAGAAGATTCATCTAAATGCCTATCTAGTCTGTTTGGTCAAAAAGAAATTCAAAGTTATTCAAAATGACATAAACAAAGTGGTATACTTTCTTTTGTTGAACCCTTTATATAAAAATATATTGACCATACAAAGTATATCATATTATTCGGCTGACTGTTTAGAACAAAAAAGTAAATCGCAACTTTAAATGTACATGTATGTTCCGATCACATTTTCATAACACAGATTTTCTCAAACATATGCAGATTTTCATATCATATGAAAGATCATATTTTTCTGATTAACATACTGAAATTTGATGTTCCAAGATTACGACGAAATCTGTGAAATAACATCAAATTACTGCGAAAGGTGGTTAACCACCAATACAGTTTGTGTACAACTCAATGGGCACATAATTCACGGCATTTTGTGCGTCTAAAATAAGAACCATTATAGAGGTATGCAACTCAAACTTTGGAATACAACTTTTTTAAGGATGCCCTTTCATGTAGAATAGAAAACTTCAAGTTGGAAATCGGAACATCTACCTTTAATTGTTTTTAGTACCGTTTTTCACGAAATTGGCCAAAAATGACATGTAATCATTATTTAAAAATATTATTGGCCCTAGGATGATTGGAATACATCTCTTATTGCTGCTTTATAGAATAAATTGATTTTAAGACAATTAAAAACCTACTGGCAATGCAGTTTCCATAGCAACCACCATTTATGTCTAAGTTCTATTTGATCTATTTTTGACACTTTTGGCAGCAGCACACCACTGATGTTCACAATTTATCTTAATATCAAGAACATTGATATACCAACCTTAAACATGGTTTATCATTCCTCAATGAGTTACAATATATTCTTAAAGAAGGAAAAGTGGAATTTTGGCCGGATTTGTGAAAATTTGCCTTTTTTTCAGAAGGCCATAGGTCAAAAAAATATTGATCGACGGTCAAAGTCAGAGGTCAACTTAACATCCAAGTTGGCAAGGATGTCCACCTAGGTTATATACTACAGACATCAAGGAACATTTTGACTCCCTAGGCCAGCAGACAGGGACCCAAAAAACCATGCGCGCTCCCCAGCTAATACCAGTATAAATAATTGTAATAATAAGTAGCTCAGTTCAGACATAATCAGTCAGCTGTAGAACGGGCGGGGCCCTGTTTCAATTGAGGGCGCTATAAAACAATGGGTGTACGTAACCAAGGTAACGCACACCCGTCAATTTGCGCAATGATTGAATTTTCGCCTGTTATCCCCAATTATACGTAACTATCCATCGAGTTGAGGGCAGCATAAGGTACCAGAACTCCTTGCGACATCCAGTTTGATGTTTTAATTTAACCTTTGACCCCAACATCACACGACACAAGCTAAAATGATGGGGTTTTTTTACCGGTTTGCTTTGATGAGACCACCATTTTCTAGACAAGATTATACCATTTTATGGAATTTTTAGGATAAGTGTGATAATTTTAACATTAAATATAAGCCCTATTATTCAGAAGTGATGCCTTTGTAACGGTTATCTCTGTAATAAGAGTTATTTCGTTGTTTAAAATCAGCAAAATCGGCTTTTTATGAATTTTGAAAATTACTGTGATGTGAGGCTGTCCCTTGGAAACGCAGTCCCGTTCCCAAGCCCGCCATCTATTGAAAAGTAGTTTTCGTTTGTATTCCATTAGGCGACCGACTTTCGTCACTTGATGAATCGCCGTGTAAAAAATGATGGCAGTGCATCACTAAATAGAGCGCCCTCAATTGAAACGGGACCCCGTTCTACAACTGACTGATAATCATCCTTGAAGGACTACGTATTATTACGTAAACCTGGTGTAGAAGATTATTTAATAATATTTAATATGCAAATCAGATTTTTATGGTGCGTCAATGAAATTCAACGCATGGTCAAATCATGGCCACCGACTCATCACAAAAGTTGGTAACCATGACTGTTATAAAATCGTGGTAAAAAGGGGTACATATTTTTGATTGTTAGCACGGACCGCGAAATCATGAAAATAGGGGGTATTTCATGAATCAGTCACCACAAAATTAAAAAAGGGGTATTTTACGAAGAGGAAAAAACAAAAAACATTAATCATTTGATTAGAACATGGTTACAACCCAAATACACCATTTGGGGTACACATAACACTGGATCATAAACGCTTGTTACTGTTTGGGAGCAACACGTTTTTATTTTTTTAATGTATATATGTATAAAGTGTCTTTGAAAGGGGTGTTTGGAATGATAGTCATTGAAAACCAAAAAAGGGGGTATTTTTAACCCCAATTTTGTCCTTGTTTTTTGTCAAAAAGGGGGCGGTCAAATTGTTAAAAAAATCCTTGCAAAGGGGTGATTTGAAAAAAATGATGAACAGTCATGGTTACCAACTTTTATGTTGAGTTGGGGCCGGGGATCAAATACACCCTACCACACTCAATGGCTGTGCTCATTCATGGCTGTGGATACTGCGTGACAGTCGGTTCTGAAAAAAAAACACCAATTATTGACAATGTTAAATAAATTTCACTGAAATCCACTTTTGAAAAGATGCTAATTAAAACTTGCATCTTGAATCACATGAATGGCTCGTTATATATTTCCTTATTTTAATGTTTGGTGTTTTATGCGTGTCCCATGGGTGGCACTCATGCATCAAAGTTGTGATCATCTGTGTGAACCCACTATCAAATACTACTCTTCTCACATTTTCTCAAAGAAAAGTGTCCCTTAACCCTAACCTTCCTTATAACCTTACAATTCAAGGCCAAAAAACAATGTCCCATGCGTGCTACAGCATTCAATTGGATGACGTCCAAAGTGATATGTATAATATGAAATCGCTGCCTGGTATTTAGTGGGGTTTCTTCACCAGTACTGTGGATCAAACCGGCGAAAAATCTGAGCCAGAATTCTACACTGGCTCCCTGTTCAGCTTGAAAAAGTTAACTATTTCGAGAACATTTACAAGCCATGCCACAAGATAGACCCCTTCAACATGCGGTACCAGCAGCTCTGGGACTAGTATCTTTTTATCTGTGAATATGCTCGGGTTATGTTAGGTGTGAAATGTTATTGCTTGGCTGTGACAGTCTCCCAGATCATCCTTATTAAATTTCCTGCATTTTGAAATACGAATGAAAGTGACCATGGTATGGGATGCATGAGTGATTCTATTGAGGGCTAATGTGATCAATACAAAGTACGAACCTTTGTCTTTCAAACAATACACTTTTGGATTGTTAGATACCTTTGGTTATGTAACGTCATTAACATAAACACAATAGGTTTCAGACACTGACTGAAATCTGTCAATTATTTGGCTGGATATGTAATATGTTCAATATGGGTTGATTGATACATTTGCATATATCTCGGCAATGCAAGCATAAAAACAGATAACACTTGGCACATTAGTTAGAACACACACTTATCTCTGTTTGACACTCTTTTTAGATCTGAATTCCCTAATACAATGAGAAGGGACCATCTCAGATATGCTTTTATTTGCGGCAAAATCCGCAATAATATACCTTAGAAAACAACAAAGGATAAAGAACAATGGTGGGTTTATAATTTAATAAATTGTTGTGGGATGTAAAGCAATAATAGTGGGGATTTCAAAAGGAGCTGTTCATTAAATTTCCTCAAACCATTGAAATTATGTGATGATTACTTAGACAATACATATCTAGTAGTACTAAAGATAACAGTAATAAGAGAGATTGTGGCAGCTATCTTTGATTGATACATTCCTGTATATCTTCCTTTTGACTATCACAATATTTGTACACATTGATTTTAGCATATATCATTATTTCTGATTAGAATTTGAAGGCACAGGAAGCTTTTATCTGGTAAATCTCATGATTTTAGCCATTTTTGGCCCAGTTCAAATTGATCTGCCATCTGCGCATGCGCATATTTTTGGCAGGTTTCATGCGCATAAGTTCAGATAATTAGTTAACTATCATATGGAATCTCCCAAACTGGTTAATTGCTTGGATTTTCCTAAATTGTTTGATTTTCCGCAATATCATTGATTCACTGACTGAGCATTTTTCAATGAAAATTAGCTATTTGAAATACTGATATTTTTATACTTTTTATTCGATTGCCTCTCCTTACTTTTTCCTATTATACTACATAATATCAAATTACACAGGGATTAAAGTTATTGTCTTTTTTATCATACTTAAGTGGGAAAAAAAAAAGGATTTACCTGCTTCTGGTGTTATGTTATGCAATCTTCATGTACCACTTGTTTCATACAAACAATTCAAATTTACCGCCAAATAACTGATTTAGCAGTGTCCCAAAAAGTGTACTTACTTTGAGACAATGCTATGACGTCATAGTTCACACTTAAAAGTCCAAAAGTGTATTGTTTGAAAGACAAAGGTTCGTACTTTGTATTGATCACATTATCCCTCAATAGAATCACTCATGTATCCCATACCATGATCACTTTCATTATTTGAAGAGTTTATTTCCAAAAGGCGCTAACTCCATAAAAATGAAATAGGAGAAAAGCAACGTTTTTTTTAATATGAGGATGATGCACTTCTTTGATTAAGTTTATTTTCTGCCCAATGAAACATTAAGTTTATTTTCTGCCCAATGAAACATACCACACGTGAAAGATTAAAAACGTGTTTGACTTAAATTTTGTATTTCCACTGTATTTCCTATGTATTTCTTTATTTTCGGAAACGGGTGGAGTTAGCGCCCTTTGGAACAAAAATGTCTCGACCAATTTTTAGAAACCACTTTTCCAAAAAATCTTTACTTAGAAATAAAGTGCACCTGAAAGACATTGTGAAATAACATTGAAAACAGGCAGCATTCAAAGACCTCTTAACTTTTTTGAATTATGATATTTTGTAATTTCTTGAGAAAACTGTAATTTTTGACAATTTTGCACATATTTTGAAACAACAACAATTGTGTTCGTATGCCATTTTCAAAACAAAAATCCCAATAATCTTACGTTTTTTTCATTGAATTTTATTAAGGAGATTCTTATCAATGTTCTACCACCATAAAAAAACATATTTCTACAATTTTGGCCTTAAAATAGTGAATTATATTCAAATTTCCGGGAATTTCTGGAAATGTTCGCAAATTTCCAGAAATTGCCGAGGGTCATAACTTTGGACCCGAACATGCTAGTGGCTACAGATGTAGACTAAAGGTTAAAAGTTGTATTTTGTAACTCTCTTTCATATTCTGCACCTAACTCATTTTTTTTTAAAGTGGATTTAGCGCCTTTTGGAAATGAGCTCTTCATTTATTGACATGCCCATCGCATCATCAACCAGGATCATTTATTCCATTTAATCTGGTTTCTGATTTTAAAAACTTACTAGCAAGGCGTATCTGGTTTACTTGTGACGGGGTGAGGTCTATAGTCACAAGGGCATCATTTGAATCATCCATTTCCACAGTAGGAGGATAACTGCCGGGTCTCATTAATGACTCTGTGAACAAACAATAAATTCTTAAGTTAGATCATGTGCCATACAAATAAGATTTATCTTGTTTTGTGGATACAAACCTTTAATAACTTCATCTTTTGAAATCTGACTATAATTTAGGAGTGGCCCTTTATAGTAGGATAATGGTGTTTTAGTTTCCATTAAGTCACAAACATATCAACCAACTTCATCTCTATGATCTGCTTTGTAAAGATAAAGTCAGACTTCTTCAAGTTTTAGAATTTTGTTCATCACTTACATCAGGTTAATAAAGTGTCCCGATTTTTTAAAATTATCAACGAGCAGATTGTAAGCTTATGGCGTCTTCTATGCATTGGTATGAGGTCAAAGGGCTAAAAATGGCTGCCTGAAATTGTCCTTGACCAGGGGGCAATTTTTTTCTTCATACATGGTCTTAGTGAAATCAGTTGATTTGTTCAAAAAATCATTTTATTCAGTGAATTTTGCTGTATTAAAGCAGAATAAAGCGAATTTCACTAGGATCATGTACTAAGACAAAAATTGCGACCAGGGGTCACAAAATAGAAACAGACATCTGTAATTAACAAATGTGCCCTGGGTGCTCAGTGGTCATTATGAGAAGGGTATCATGCGTGTCCAAGACATCATGTAAATTAGGGTAGTTTTTCAAGCTGGGGTATGTAACGTACGTAACGTGAATAGGGTATCAAAACAAGCCAAATTAAGAAAAAGGGTATACTTTTTAATACATCATTGGCTTTTGTATTTAGGGTCCTTATCTACTCCATGAGGATTATAACTAGCCATGATACATGTACATGGACGAGATATATTTCAATTGTATACTTCGCAAGTTATCTGATAAATCAGCTCAGCATTTGTTTCATAATACTTTTAGCTTATTAGGGAAGGAACAAATGGTTAAAAATGTGTCATACATTGAAAAGAGGTTCAAACTATACAAATTACTTGCTTAGGGTTTCAAAATATTTTGAGTACTTGTTTAGGGTATTGGAAATATGGATATTACTCGCTTAGGGTATGTAAAATACCGTGCCATACTTGTATAGGGGGTGCTTTTTCACATTAACATGATTACGTATTTAGGGTACTTTTGGAAAGTCCTTGGACGCGCATGATACCCCCCTTGTAATGACCACTGAGCACCCCGGGCAAATGTGATGTAATGGGATAGTATAGGTAAAAGAAAATAAAGAAAAAAGACCACTGGCTGCCAACCAGAACACTCCCAAAGTTTGATTCAAATTCGGGAAGTGTAACGCAGGAAAGCGCACTCTTTCATCAATGATGAATGCACTGGGAATGTTTTGAGTTGGCCAACAAATGCAGAAGGGTGCACGTTGAATCGGTTGACAGTAATTTACAATTTTTACTTTTCATTAGAATGAACTTGGGACCCGTTTATGTGAATGATAGCCATCAAAATAAAAAGATGGAATCCATGGGTTTGTTTCCGTTCGTATTTGAATTGGAATATTGATGTTCCCGAATCCATCAAATAGGAGGGGCAAACCATATTTTTTGTACCTCTTCCTTCCCGACAAGGAACTGATGTTTTATAATAACGGCATTCCCATACCGTAGAGCCTAAAGTAAACCGTGAAACAAACGCACAATGATTCTCACAAATGGATTCATTTGGTTTTTTTGTAAAGTTAGAGATCTACTTAATTGAGCTGAGCTTTTCACGAACCTGGAAATTAGACGTCAATATTGATAAATCTAAGGTATTGGTGGTTGGCAAAAGTATAACTAAACTCTAGAAATACGCAATCTATCGATCTCCGAGTGCTATCACTATAAATACTTATCCCCATATCAAGAAATTTGTCTGATCACACTCATGTCAATGAAGTTGTTAAGGCAATAGGTTCATCTCGTATATTAAATTGATCGTTGATAATCACAGTAATTTCGATAGGATTTACTATGGTAACATTCTTTGGAAATCCTTAGCGCTTCGCTCTATTTATTATGCATGCTCATGGACCTGTGGTAGCATGGCTGGTATCAACTAGAGAGCTTGTTGGCGCAGCGGTAAATACCCTCGCATTGCACCAATGAATCCCGGGTTCAAAATCTGTGCTCGGTCAGGCTTTATGTGCATTTGGTTTATCACGATCCATACACGCTCTCGCAGGTTTTCTCCGGGATCTCCGGTTCCCTCCTGCTTTCAAAATCTGTGATTAGTTGTTTCGGTTATCAAAAACTTCCTTGACCCAATGGTATTTGGGGAGCTGCATTGAAAAATGGTGGATGTTACAATGTAAGTGCGGATAGGTTTGCGCTAGAAATTGGCAGCACCCTAGTTAATGCGACCTGATTCTGATGATTCACCAGCACACCAGCAGCGAAATTACAGCGCTTTGATCACTTTGGAAAGGCGCTATATAAATACTAATTATTATTATTATTTTTCTATTTTTTACTTTTTGTTATGTGTGACACTATGTTTTCATTTTCGACATTGTCTCCTATATATGCACAGTAATTTTCATTACTCGTTCCAGTGCATTTCCATTATTTGTTACCATTTACATTTACATCTATTTTTATTATTCACTTGTAGTCATCAATCACCATTATAGATTTTACTCTCCATTTTTTATATCCCATTTGCCTTTCACTTTTTAATCTCCCCTTTGTCTATGTCATCCTTTTGTTACATTATCCACTTCATCAATCATCTGTCAAGTTTGTTATACCTTCCCCTATTCATCCATCTGTCACTTTGACCCCCTCTTTGTTACATTATCCCATGTGACTTCCTGCCCTTTGTTCCCATGTCTATATATATGTTAGTGTATGTTGTATTCTGTCATTTTACCTTCGATAAAGATTCTGTTAGAATCGAAACGTCAGGTCCTCTTATATTTATTACATTTACTTACACAGGCTATTTTTGTGGATAAGCAGTTTGCATTCAGCTTTTACATTATATTATTATTATTATTATTATTATTAAAGTAGAGAACCTGCAGCTACAATTAGCAAGATATATATAATGTTGAAGGCACCCTGTAACACACTGGGCGTAGCCCTCTATGGCGACTTGTGGTGGAACCCCATCGCCTCCCTTCAAGAATCAAGATGTTCATAGAATTAAGGATCTTGCACGACTCTCTAATCTAGAGATGCACCGTTGGCCAAAACTTATGTTAAATGCTCTTATAATGAAACTGTGACATGTTCCATATCAGATACAAATGGTTGTCGTCGATTAGAGATACGCTTAAAAGGTGCGACATGGAATACATTATTAATGACGCCCATACAAGTCCACGCTGGGTTAACACATTTAAGCGCATTAATAAGATTGTCCGTCATAATGTATGGAGTAACACTGTTAGGGGAAAATTGTCTCTTAAAGACGTAATTGGAGTTTAAAAACGTTCAATTGGAAGACTATCTTTAAGACAAAACTTATTTCTTTGGTTGTAGTCTACAATTCAAAGCGCAATCAAACACGCGTGGAATATAGAATACGCAAATGGTCTTCAAATAATAAGGATGGTAAATGTATGCTTTGTAATGATGATTCAGTGGACGACTTAAGACATTCTTTATTTACATGTAGATCACTGACTGAGATAAGGGTCAAGGAATACAGCTCACAGGGTGAGTAAAAAAAAGTGTTCTGATTGAAAAATAAATAAAAATTATTTCTGACCACAAAATTAGGGCAACCAATAATTTAATCAATTACGCCATTAATCTACATCGGCAAAAAGAATCACAGCAATATATGGTACTGTTTAGTAGATATGAATATTTCTGTAAAAGAACTGAATTTTGAAACCGAACAAATTTGTGATTTCACACTCAATGAGCGCTTAATAATGTGTGAGGATTAACATGTAAAGGATTAAACAGTCTATATATTAAACCAATTAAATAAATACTAGCCGTATTCAGAATTTCTCCTCATTATTTAACATGAAATAAAGATAAAATATTATCACCACTTGTGAGTTAAAATAATTGCAAGGATTTCAATAAATTTCAAACATGATAAACAAGACAAGGATGTGGAATAAAAAATGGCCAAATGAGTCACTATATATATCTGATATTGTAAAAAATATACAATAAAGTATTTTGATAAAAAATAATATTGCACCTATTTTTCATATGTTCGATTAAGTAAATATTGTCCTCGATACAGTTAAAATATACGGTCAAAATATTGATGTCCGCAGTAATTAAAGACTAGTAAAGTAAAAGTCTCTCACTCTTTCACTACATGGACATTCATTCTTGAAGACAATTTGTTTTCAGGAAAGTCTATCAATAGGCAAATAATCAAGCAGCTCTTCCTTCTACATGTATGTGACCACCATTACTGTTTAAGTCTTTGAAAAGTAGTGGGGCTATTGCACAGTTTGAGTATATATTTAAGTTTACCAAGATTGTGGGGGATATGTAACCATGGCTACCAATTTCAAGGGCGACAAACTCAAAATCAAATTCATTGTTCCGAATATCAGCAACCAGAGCTGCATATTTGTCTATTTTCTTGCGTGCGCTTTTTCAAGATTGAGTTCAAAGGGCACTGTGAGATTCGATGATGACCAGATTCTGTGAATTCTACCAGAACATGCAGCGATCGGGATCATGTTCCTGACGGAGCAAACCGGAGGAATGGTGGAGGTCCTTTTTTAAATCTAGGTCACACAAAATGTGAGGGTCTTTTGAAGATGGGAAACCGCGGTCATCAACGTCTTATGTAGTGTAGAAAGTTTTGATATAAATTTAATTTTGATCAACAGCCGATTAGTCTCGTTAATCCATGTAATTAGTATGCATAATCTCATGTCATTCCGCAACGCAAAAGTACAATTTTTTAGGATAACAAGAAAAAAATGTACCCTAGGCTATTTTCATATAACTATTTTTTATCTGCACACAATTGACATGCTTCACAATGATAATTTTTTTGGGGGAAATTCTGTTAATAAATAAATAGCGCTAACTAGCGTTGCGGAATGACATGTTGCGGAATAACGGTGCGGAATGACAAAGGTATTTATTCCCTATATTTAGGTAATTTATTGAGCAAATTGTGATATTTTTGTGTACGTGGTATAAGATCATCCCTATTTATGATAATTCATTCAAATATGGACTTTAAACTTCTAAAAAAGGTTTAAAACTGATGAAAACTCATAATTTGCTGAATTAGGCAACTTTGATGGGCAAGCTGTTGAATTCAGCAACTTTATCACAAAATCATGACTACTTTACCTATAAATGATGATTTCAATGTGAAAATAGTGGGTTACTTGTATTCACGAATTTGTAACATATGAAATGCCACTGATTACTCTTTCTTTTATTTTGTATGCATATTAAAGCATAAAAACATGTTTTTTCTTTTCTCTATTGAGTTTTGCACACAAATTCACACTGTCAGTCCGCAACGTCATTCCGCAACACCTACTATTATTTTTTGATGACCTACTAGAAATCCTAGCTGATGATTAAGTTTTATGAAAATGCTTTTGTCAGTTAGCTAACACTTCAAACCTTCTAAAAGTAACTTCAATAATGATACACTCTAAAAAGTTCAGAGTTTTCACTTTGTGTAAACATGTAAAAAAAAAACACAATCGTCTGTGTCATTCCGCAACGCAAATTTGCATATGCAAATTAGGATACTTGGAAGCGCAGTCTAATTTTTTCCCATGGTTTATTTTTTGAGTATCAATCGCTATTATCAAATAAAGTTGTAAAATTGGGAGTAACTACAAATCTCTGAGTTTTACACCCAAAAGAAAGTGGATTTTTGTCTGTAAATGTCATTCCGCAACGCGTGGAATTGCCCCTATGTTTTCACTTCACTTACCATTAAACATATCAAGGGTGTTGTAGTGCATGTAACAAGCACGAAGCGCTCCAATTAATAAAGCAACCCATTGCACTGTCTTGTCAGGTACGTGGCGGTTGCATTCATGATCTGGGTTGTAGTCAGACATGTTTCTTGGGTCTCTGTTGATATCTGAGGGCCATGGAACATGGCTTGATGGCCACCATATTGGCAAAGGGAATTTCCCTTTATAAGTGTCAGACCATCCTGGTTTACCCCGTCCTTCGGTTATCTTTACAATTGCTCCTAGAATAATTCGAACGTCATCGATTGTTAGGAATTTAGAATTCCGAAGGTCTGGGAGACGGGTGGCAATCGAATTGTTAGATCTGCTGGCAAGTGCTTTCCGGTTTTTTGAAATGTCTTGTTGTTGCATCTCTACAGCTGGTACATGTAGATCTGCCAACTGATGCAGGGTCTTGTCTCCGACATTGATCAAACGCTGCTCCTTTGATGCAAAGTCTTTGTACTTGAGAGTGAAACACCATTCTACCTCCGATGCCTTGTTTGATTTTTCCATAGTTCTGGCTCTGTCCAACAGTTTCTGGAACTGGTTTGCCAGCTTGTAGTTCATTCCGGGATATGTGCCTTCTGCACTCATTTTGTAGCAGTTAACAAAGAGTTACAATAATAAATCAAGAAAAAAATGATTGCCCGATAACTGTATAAAAAACGTAACTTGAAGATAAACTTAAATTAATTGATGAATACAATTCTGAATATGGAATATTAAATGAACTGCAGAGCTTCTGTGACCTGACCTGATGAAAAGATTGTGAGGTGTTATACCACTTCCATGGTCACACATAATTCAACACTAATAACATTTATGTAACCATGTGTTCACAATATACATTGCCAAAGCCACCCTTGAGATATTCCCAAAGGATCTGGCTGGTAGTAGTGGACCTAAGGCCAAGTTAAAGAAATAAAGTAGTTTCTCATCCCTCACACATCTTTTTTTTTAGGAATTCTGTTTTTTTTAAATATATTTCATCCACATTTTTGTTTTAGTACTTATTAAGTCTCATACTATAGATTTGCTTTTAGTCCAATGACCATTTTCAAACCCACAGAACCATAAAATAAAATAATTTTATGAAGGCTTCATCCTCGGACAATACTGTAATAATCTAATATGTAGAAATGTTCGCGCTCAAAGCCGCTACTGCGAAAATAAAAACACACAAACATTAAACATCTATAAGTCTATGTAATTGTAATGAACATTCAAATCGAGAATTTAAAAACCAAGTGAAATGGCTGAAAGTTGGCAAAGCATGAAAATTTGACCACACAAAAATTACCATTGTTCCGATACCTTGCTGGTATTCAATGGTGATTTACATTGTTTAATACTAGTAGTAGTCCCCTGAACCACATTTTTTCAAAAACTTTGGACAAGAAACTAGTTATTATATTTATTTGGCTTACAATGGTTTAAGAGCTCTTTAGGCCTAAACCAATGACCTTATTCCAGTGTTGCCAACTACATTTTGTCTCAAACAAGCACAAGTATCCTGTAGCTCTCATAGCCTAAGAAAAAAAGTAGCCCATTATCATTGAAAATACATTTGGTAGCCCACATCCGGGGGCCCACATTGGGGTTGTGTTTTTTTTGGGGGGGGGGCATAGTCTTTGTCAAAGACGCCTCGTAAACAATGAGGTGCGAGGCAGAGCGGAACGAGGTCCAGAGGGCGCCCACACAGTCTACAATGCCATGATGAAAGGCTAGGGACGTGGCACGTGGGAAACCAGCAGGCCATTTAATGTTTTTTAAAGTGAAAAATATTATGTTTAAAATACATATTTGTGTAGAGTTTTTTATGGGTTTTAAAAAATGAAACCTAATTAAACCCAATTTAAAAAGTTTTGAAAACATTTTAAAAATAATGTAACATCTGAACGCAAACTGCTTATATCCACAAAATAGTCTGTGTAAGTAAATGTAATACTTTTTTTTTTTTTTTTTTGAGATAGCCTATTTTAGGTAATTGATAATTGACTGGCAATTGAAAGAACAATTCAATCATTTGGCTTTTTCTTAGCATATTCCAACAAAATTGTTCATGTATGTGTACAGTTTTATGTGAAATAATGTTCTTATTTGCCATTTAATTATAAAATGGTGCATGATGCAGATCAATTCGTATGATAAAATGCATTTATATACAATCCATAGTGTTACGAAACCATATAACCATGCTATAAAGTGCGCTTGCGTGGAATAAGCCACGTTTTAAAGCAGTTTTTAAAACGTTTCCTAAAAACAAAAATATGGTCCAGAATATTTGGTTTAATTTAATTTAGGTTGTACCGTATAAAAACGTTCTATAAAAGTTTGTTTATGATAAATTTGACAACGTTATTTTAATGTTTTGAAAAAACATGCTTTTAAACCGTGTCGTTTTAAAATCGTTTCACATAAAACGAGACCTAATTTAAACCCAATTTAAAACGTTTTTTTGAAAACATTTTGTGTATTACTGGGGGAAAGTAGCCCAATTCCATGGCCTAGCTGAGGTCCTGGTCTTATCCTAATGTCATTTTTTAAAAGTTCACTGGCAGACAAGATGATTGTGTGAAATTATAAGTGGACCATTTCCTAAGACACCATACAATAAATAGAACCCATTTAAAATAAAGGGCCAGGCATATAAGTATTTTAAGCATGCGGAATGAACTGCACTTGAGTTTGAATAGAGCAATTTAGCAAGGGAAAAACCTGATTGTACCATTGTATCATTTGATTGACTTACTGTAGACCTAGAAATCAATTTTAACCAATGTCAATAATTAAACCACCCCTACAACCTCCCCTCCCCACCACAATCCCCACCACAAACTCCCTCCCCTTCCCATCCCATCACAAACACATCCCCTTCCCATCCCCACCACAAACCCCTCCCCCTTCCCATCCCCACCACAAACTCCCTCCCCTTCCCATCCCCACCACAAACCCATCCCCTTCCCATCCCCACCACAAACTCCCTCCCCTTCCCATCCCCACCACAAACCCCTCCCCTTCCCATCCCCACCACAAACCCCTCCCTTTCCATCCCCACTATAAACCCCTCCCTTTCCCATCCCCACCACAAACCCCTCCCCTCCCCCACCACAAACACCCTCCCACCACAGACACACTACACACCCCACCCCACGGCCTACCCTCCCCATCCACGCCACCACCACAGGCTGAAATTGTTCTGTTTCATTATGAAATGCATTCCATTTTGGAGAGAAATTTGGAATCGCTTGCCAGGAAAAAAACCTCATTTTTTCAGGCCATGGCCACCACAACCTCTTCTCCATCACAATCCCCACCCTAAACCCCCTCCCCTTCCCAACTGCACCACAAACCCCTCTCCACCACAAAACACCTCCCCATCCCCACCACAAACACCCTACCCACACCACCCCTAGGCCAAACCTTCCCACCCCATGCCACCATCCCCCTTCCCCACCACAAACCCTCTCCCCAGGGCCATCCCATTCGCCACCACAAGCCCCTGTCCTGCACTGCCCTCCACCACAAACCCCTGCACTCCACCTAGTCACAGTAACATGTGTCTCAGGACAGGACAGTAGTTGATAATGTCCAGGTGTGGTGTTAATGATGCGATAGTGGTAGAGATCGCATATTTTTGGCGGCGAACCATCTAGCTTGCTGAAAAAACACGCATCCTAGGTACAACAGCGCCCTCTACGATAGGGGTATAGTCCGCGCAAAATAGGGGTTGAGTTCGCAAATTCTACACGGGTCGGTTGGTAGGCCGGGTTTAGTCGCCTCTGCCGCCTGGGCCTGCGGCTCCTTTTCTTACTAGCGCCTAGCGGCGGGCTATCCGCGTACGGTGCCTTCGGCCCCACTTGACACTGTGAGCACGGTACAGAATCAAGTGAAGATTTATTTACAAATAATATTTTTCGTATAGTGTATACGGTACTTGTTGTTGTAGTGTATTTTTGAGGTATCGACCGTGCTGTATTGTGGGAGTTACTAATTTTCAGTAGCCAGATACCCTTTTTCAGATCGCTCGCGATCTAAACCCTTTTGGCTTTAATGATAGATGAGATTCGCGGGTCCTATGTTACTATGACTAGCCCTCAACCACAACACCTCCCCACCACTAACCACCTCCCAACCACAAACACCTTCCCCATCACTAACCCCCTCCGAACCACATACCATCCCCATCACTAACCCCTTTCACATCACAAACACCCTCCCTATACCCCACCTCACCCCCCCCCCCCCCCCCCCCCCCCCCCCCCTATTACAAAAATCACATGGTATCGATCATCATTGCGCCACCCATCACTACAAAACTTTTTTTACAATCTAGACAAAACTTTTGCTTGATGTTAAATGGATGTTTCTGACACACCTCTTGTATTTCATTGGCCACAAGTACTCATTTAGACTAGTGGATCCACCCAGTGCTTGGGAGATATCAAGCCTCTCAGTCTCAAATCCAAAATCACAAAAATGTTCTTCATCTCTTGAAATAAGACTCTTCAACAAGTATCAAATTTGCTTAAATTAATTCAAACAGGAAATCAAACTTAAAGGTAGATGTTCCGATTTTCAACTTGAAGTTTTCTATTCGACATGAAAGGTCATCCTCAAAAAAATTGTATTCCAAAGTTTGAGTTGCATTAATTCTCTAATGGTTCTTATTTTAGATGCACAAGATGCCGTGAAATGTGCCCATTGAGTTGTATACACACTATATTGGTGGTTAACCACTTTTCGCGGTAATTCAATGTTATTCCACCGATTTCTTTGTAAACATACTGATTTGGACCGTCAAATTTCAGTATGTTAATCAGAAAGATCATCCGCATTCCAAAGTTTGAGTTGCATAACTCCAACGGTTCTATTTTTAGCAGCACAAGGCCACAAAACATTGCAATCTGATTGGTGGAGTGGTTAAAAACCACCTTTTTTGGCAGTAATTCACCATGTTTTAGCCTATAATTTCTAAATGGACCATTTTTGGCCCCTTAGGCCCCTTGCAATTAAATGTGAGTTTACTGTTGCGTTTTTGAAAACCAGGACGAGGTGACTATTTAATATTAATATTGTTATATTTTGGGGTGAAGTCACCTGATTTAATATTGTCGGCGTTGTTAACTATTATCCAAGGTACGAATACAATTCAAATGCTGTTTGTCCTACCACCGGGCCTACCACCACCTACTGCCTTGGCTTAGCACGGGGCTTTGCATTTTGTTTCTTTTATAAAGGAATCTATTCATATTTGCATCCCTATTTTGAAAATGAATATTAATGAGATATTCAATGTTTGTAAAACAAAATTTGTTATGCTAGCTCAAAGAAAATGGCAATCGTAAACAAACCTGAAATATTACCCAGAATGCACTAGGAAACTCCAAAGAAGTTCGGCGGTTCGGCTTTGCGGACGCTAGTCAAAAAACTAAAAATAACTCGGCAATGTTATGATGTGATGTCATGCGCAGAAGCGATTGCGCAGTAATCAGTTGCCTTGCCTATGAATATGCTTCAAGTGCACACATTTCAATACAAAGCGACAATTGCAAGTTTCGTACAGAGTTTTGTACTTCACAGAAATGTTTTCCCAACCCGGAAGTATTGAAATGCGGCTCATCGGCTAATTTTATCACCGGAAAAGTGTTAAAATGCTTATGAAAAAGCTTTAAACAATGAAATAATTAAATATTTTAAAAATATTACATATATCACGCGAGTGACTTTTGGACGCGCGCGGGCAACAGTAAACTCACATTTAATTGCAAGGGGCCTTAAAGATTTTACAGACATATTAAGCGAACAAATATGGGGATTCTTCTGATATCAAAATATCTTGATGTGAAAAAAAAATCATAGCCCCCAAAAAGTGATCGGAACATACATGTAGGCCTACACCTTTAACATGACGTACGATAGGCCTAACATACGACAGTCATAGATTCAGTCCTAGCAGTAAGGCTTACCTAGCAGGTAGCCAAATTGTCCAGCCCTGGCAAATATGCCCGCTAAGTGCATCCATGCCACCACAATCCCCCACCCTAAACCCCTCCCCTTCCCAACCTCACCACAAACCCACCACAAAACCCAACCCCACCACAAAACCCAACCCCACCACAAACACCTTACCCACCCCACGCATCCACGCCACCATCCCCCTTTCCCCACCACAAACCCTCTCCCCAGGGCCATCCCATTCCCCACCACAAACCCCTGCCCTACACCACAACCCCTCCCACCATTAACCTCCTCCTCAACCACAACACCCTCCCCATCACTAACCCCCCTCCCAACCACAAATACCATCCCCCATCACAGGTGCGTAGCCAGTATTGTCACTCCCTTTGTCATGGTTCAAGTCTATAATACGCAACACTATACGCAATGCGACAATACGCAACACTATACGCAATGCGACAATACGCAACACTATACGCAATGCGACAATACGCTGGCGTCGTGGCGACGGAACCACGCGGGAGAGAGCAAACAAAACAAACAGAAAAGGCAGAAGGAAGGACGCTGGAAAACGGGACGGAAGGGCGGATGCCCTGAACCCTGAAGGCCAGGAAGGCCAGGCCGGAAAACTCAAAGAATGATACGGCTCTGCGTGAATCTTCTGGTATCTTTGGCTAGACTATAATTATAGCCCATCCCTGTTGGATGAGGCCGGAGAACATAAATAAAGATAAGGCATTACGAGGATCGTCCGTTGTCTATGACAGGACAATAATCAGTCGAGATCATTCCTGTTGAATGAGAACCGGAGAACATTAATAAGAGATACGATACTTTGGCAGACTTGTGAACTTCCGGTCCAGTGCGGAACATCGCCACTGAGGAACTAACTTCTGTGTTTTGCCCATCTTCTGATCTTCTGGAGGAACATTATACGAACGATAAGTGCACTTATTAGCCAACTAAATCAGTGATCACTGAGCGCGTGAAATGTGTTGCATTGTTTATTCATGATTTCTGTTTTATATTAAACTTTGTTGTTTATAAAGTCTGTGTATAGTAAATTGTTTGATTGTAAAGTCCGAGCTAACTCGGGACCTTGACACCCTTTCCTTCCCCCTTCTTTCTCTCTTTTCTCCCCTTCTTCTCATCCCCATTTTTCCGCTTCTCCGTTCCCATTTTAGGTGTCCGGGGCCGCTTCTCCGTCCCCATTTTAGGTGTCCGGGCCCCCCCCCCACCCCCCCGCTGACTACGCTACTGCCCCATCACTAACCCCTTCCCAATCACAAACACCCTCCCTATACCCCACCTCACACCAAACCCCCTATTACAAAAATCACTTGGTATTGATTATCGTTGCGCCGCCCATCTCTACAAAAACTTTTTTACAATAGGCAAAACTTTTGCTTGATGCTGAATGGATATTTCTGACACACCCCTTGTATTTCATTGGCCTCATAAAGGCTAGTGGATCCACCCAGATATAGTGCTGGGAGATATCAAGCCTCTCAGTCTCAAACCCAAAATCACAAAAATGTTCTTCATCTCTTCAACAACATCTTCAACAACAAGACGTATGTATTATTACATAATCAGTATCAGATAATTTAATTCAAACAGGAAATCAAACTTGGAAGACGATGATTTCCACTCTATACTATAACGTTATAATTGCTGGTTCCCAATTTTAAATACGGTTTATTCCGTTGACGGAATAAATTGATTGCTGGTTCCCAATTTTAAATACGGTTTATTCCGTTTGACGGAATAAATTGTATTTAAAATTGGGAGCCGTATTTAAAATTGGGAACCAGCGTCATTTTATAGAGTGGAAATCATCGTCTTCCATCAAACTTAAACCAGGGAGGTGTCAACTATTTGACACCTCCCTGCTTAAACCAGGGAGGTGTAATTAGTATTATCATCTCTCTGCTTAAACCTTAATTTCCCCAGCAGATTTTTTTTACTCAGAGTCCATTAGAACAATAATTTTGGGTTTCAAACATGAAAAATAGTGAATTTATTACGCATTTTGTCTTGGTGGCCATATTTGCCCACTTACTCGGTGCATAGTCCCAATCGGTACCGTAGTGCAAGTGTATCTTCAATACACGGTACCACTACTACCCTCCATAGACTCACGACGTCGCGAAATTCACATTGAGTGTCAGCACTGCCATTTTTTCACCTCGATATTTCCCCCAAAATGAGGATGCTTGATCAAAATTAATGAACTCAATGTATGTCCTAGTATTTAACTAAAGAGTTCTAGGAACAACATGTGAGTGCATTTTGATTGATTTCAAATTATATTTGATGTGAACATTTTGATTTCAAAATCATGTGATTTTCGCGACGTCGTGTGTATATAGAGGGTGTTGTGGCTATAGTATAGTGAAGCATGAACAATAGTATAGCCTAGTCCCAAAAGTGACCTGTCCTAGGTAGCTGGCTACCTAGGGTCACATAGGCCTAACTCCCTAGTGACTGTTCACTTGCGTAATTCACATTTTGTCAAGCACTCCTATTTTTTTTCACCTCAATATTTTCCCCAAAATGAGGATGCTTGATCAAAATTAATTAACTCAATGTATTACTAAGTTAAGAGTTCTAGGAACAACATGTGAGTGCATTTTGATTGATTTAAATCATATTTGATGTGAAAATCTTGAATTAAAAATGTGATTTTCGCGACGTCGTGTGTCTATAGAGGGTGTTGTGGCTATAGTATAGTGAAGCATGAACGATAGTATAGCCACCATTGGGTCTAAGTATAGCCACCATTGGGTCTACTCGGTGCAGTGGGACAAATTTGTCCATCTGCTAGGAGTAGGAATGGACTAGATTGGTATTACTATTAGTATTAGAGAGACGTACCTTATTTTAGGCTTGTTTTTCTCACGTGTGCTGATCGGGCAATGCAACAAACAAAACCGCATGTATTTTCGTGTAGGCCTACATGTACATAACTACTCTATCGTTATATATTTAATAATTCAAATGAGCTTTTGTAAGGTAACTTTAATTCACAAGTCATAACTCCATGTACGTACCGCAAACACATTCATCAGGCACATTGTTTATAATCACCAGTTAGCAACCCAATACCTGATGGTTAAGTTCAACACTATGTTAACGACATTGCGAGCTATGAGACTGAACCTCAATTTCTAAGGACTGTCACGTGACTTGTAGAGGGGGTAATCTCTACTTGCTAATCCGCCCAGCCGACGACTGCTCATGCTGCTGAAAATTACCATTCCGAAATATTAAAACTACCAATTTGTAAGCAAAAGTATATACGTGTTTTAGGGTTAAATCATGTTTTAATTAATAGTTATGAATATTTACCAAGCTTGTTCTAAGGTATTCTATTTTGGTGTGTTGCCTTATATCCAGTGATGTATTTGAAATAGTTCAGGGTCCTTTTAAAACAACTTTCGCTCACGTGGAATAAAATCATTGAATTAATGTTTCGACTTAACATTTAAAACACAAAAAATGACTGTAAAATTGAAAAAAATGACATGATTTTCCTTTCAAATACTTTAATATGGTCGATGATAACTTATCCAATGCGCATGAAAAAAAGTAATACATGTTTCGGCCTGAAAAATTCGCGTTGTAGACACTTTCAAGTATGGGCCGTGAAGTACCATTTTCCAGAAAATACGTTTATAACCCTATTATAACGACAACTTGTGAACCTCCCCGGTGAACATCACGGATTCAAACGGCATGTATAACAATGATTTATTTTAGTGATTTTAAATTCCTTTCCTGGTTGGCTTTCATGTATTATCCTTCCTTCCCATAGGCCTATTAGCATGATTAGTCTCGCGGTCGCCAGCTACTGTAAAATCAATGGGGGATGGGGGGAAATAAAACAGAAAATGTCTGTAAAATTGAAAAAATGACATGGTTTTCCTTTCAAATACTTTTATAATGGTCGATGATAACTTATCCAAGGCACATGAAAAAAAGTAATGCATGCTTCTGCCTGAAAAATCCGCGTTGTAGACACTTTCAAGTATGGGCCGTGAAGTACCATTTTCCAAAAAATACGTTTATAACCCTAGTAATGACAACTTGTGAACCTCCCCGGAGAACATCACGGATTCAAACGGCATATAACAATGATTTATTTTAGTGATTTTAAATTCCTTTCCTGGTTGGCTTTCAAGTATTATCCTTCCTTCCCATAGGCCTATATTAGCATGATTAGTCTCGCGGTCGCCAGCTACTGTAAAATCAATGGGGATGGGGGCAAATGTCTGTAAAATTGAAAAAATGACATGATTTATCTTTCAAATACTTTTATAATGGTCGATGATAACTTATCCAAGGCACATGAAAAAGTAATGCATGCTTCTGCCTGAAAAATCCGCGTTGTAGACACTTTCAAGTATGGGCCGTGAAGTACCATTTTCCAGAAAATACGTTTATAACCCTAGTAATGACAACTTGTGAATCTCCCCGGTGAACATCACGGGTTTAAACGGCATATAACAATGATTTATTTTAGTGATTTTAAATTCCTTTCCTTGTTGGCTTTCAAGTATTATCCTTCCTTCACATAGGCCTATATTAGCATGATTAGTCTCGCGGTCGCCAGCTACTGTAAAATCAATGGGGATGGGGGCAAATGTCTGTAAAATTGAAAAAATGACATGATTTATCTTTCAAATACTTTTATAATGGTCGATGATAACTTATCCAAGGCACATGAAAACACTAAGTAGCCTATGCATGCATCGGCCTGAAAAATCCGCGTTGTAGACACTTTCAATGGGCTATGAAGACCATTTTCCCGGGAAATACGTTTATAACCCTATATATATTATAACGACAACTTGTGAACCCCGGTCAACGAACCTCACGGATTCAAACGACATGTATAACAATGAGTGATTTTATTCCTTCCCTGGTTGGCTTTTTTAGTTTCCTTCCCATCCATGTAGTCTCGCCGATCGCCATCTATAGCCTATAAATCAATGGGGCAAATCCAAAATATTCGTAAACGGTGCCCCTAATATAAGTTTGCCTGAGGGGAATGGTGGGGGGGGGGGGGGGGGGGGGGGGGGGGGGGGGGGGGGGGGGGGGGGGGGGGGGGGGGGGGTAGGTAATGTTTTATCATAACTGCAATATCATGATCATGTTTCGAGGACGACCCCTCGGCGGCCGAGTTATGCTTCCGCGGCTCAGTATCAGGCTCCCCCTTCACCGAGTCCCACGTAGTAGGCCCTAAGTTTCCTGTTCCTCACGATCCCCTGTACACCGCTCCGAGAGAGCCGATCTCGAAAATACTTCTTATCCCACACCACTCCTAAGTGGGCTGCCAAACCTAAACATGAAATGAGGTAAAACAATCACTTTTATTGTTAGCAAAAACTAATTATCCCTTAAAGGGAAATGTATTTAGATGATGTTGGTGTGCTCGTTAAAGAATTTTTTTACCAACAAAATAATTTGTGCTACGTT
>JAYJML010000251.1:0-55935 GCA_035610835.1 Ophiura sarsii | reverse complement strand
TGATGAAAGATACTTGTAGTTTAGTCTCAGCTTGTAGTAGCATATAACAGTGTTTTCGAAGATGTGCATGAGTGACTCCCATGTCAACAAACATGCAAAGATGAATAACTGGTTTTTTCGTCTTTTGCTGTCTGAATCAAATATTATAGAGTCTTATAAGAATAGAGTGTTATGCATGCGTGACCGTATCACAATAGCATACATTGTGCTATGACGTAATGAGTCTCAGCTGATATTTTGAAGTGAAGTTGTACATGCACTGTACATAATCTGCAGTCAACGTTTATATACAAAGTTAGTAAAATATGTGTTCCTCCAAATAGGATGCATCAATCATGGACTATCACTTTCGACGAGTAGCTCCTGTGTGAACATTTTGATGCAAAATTATATCTCAGGTAATCAATCTTATACATTGTTTGAAGATGTGATGTGGTACCCCAGCAATATATCTTGGCTGAGTACGAAGTCATCTCATGCCTAACATGAACGGCATGGCGATGGAAAAACTGCCTTTCCCTTACAAACAACAGTAGGAAAAGTTATCCAATAGTTATGCAATTAAACAAACAATAGGTGCTCTTTAAATACTTAATTTAAATCAATTAAGTAAAACATAACTGATAATATATAAATCTAATCCCTACTAAACTGTTTAAAGCTAAATAAACTGAATGGAAACTACATAATCTAATATTAATATAGTGGGTTTTTATCGTAACATAACATAACATAACAATTAGTATTTATATAGCGCTATTTCATCTAGAACATAGCGCACTTCAGAATATCAGTATCGTAATATCTTGAATAATCATATCTTTTAAATCGATCATAATAATAGTAGGCATAGCACAATGCACACACACAGAGTCTGCCACTGGGAGTATAACACCAGTGAACAACAACATATGAAGAGCTGTATTGCATAAAGCCCTACATCCACTTTTACCTGTTACTCATTTTGCATTATTGAATGGATGGCTATTGACAATGTGGAATGTTGTTTGTATTGTTGCCTCAATTGGCGTGCATGGATGAACTAATCCAAGTCATGAAGACAGCCATGGAATATTTGGATTAATTAATCATGCAAAATGAGTAACATGTAGGAGTGGTCTGTAAGCCCTTATTAAAAACAATCTTTTCATATAATGTATGCAGCTCCACTTTGAAAAACACCCCTATATAAAATTAATTATCCTCACAGTAGGCACTCCATGTATGGCAGTGAACTTGCCATATATGGGTAGTCATGACCTTGGACTATATAACCTTGATCCAGGTATAAATACTTATCATCCGGTTTTTTAGTTATGACTGTTTTTACCAATTTTCGAAATTTGCTCTGAACTTGAATATATTGGGCCAATTTAAATAAACCTAACCTGAGATATTGTACTAAACACTTCAATCCATTTAGTGATATGCTCAGATTTTGCATCCTTTGAGTGCCTACTGTGAGGAAAAGACTGAGAATTTAAATATGGGTATTTAAGAAATGGAAAAGCTTGTTTAATTTCTAAATCCATCAATATTTGTCAATCAAATTGGGTATACATGTTATATATCTATTACCGATCACTCTTATGATGCGAAAAAAATTGTCGGACATTGCTCATTTGCATATTAATGACTTGAATAGATAATTAGCTAATTTGCATATTTAATGAACTTATGAAACTAAATTATAGTTTAAAAGATTGGGTATCGTACAGTTAGCCATAATACCAAGTTTGATTGCAATACACCATTCACATCTGGATTTATAACATTTACGCATATTAATTAGCTGGACTTAGTCACTTTTTTGATTGCGGTCAGTAAAACTGGTCAAATTGACCAATTTCACTAGCTTATTTTAGCTTAATGCAATATAATTTTACCATATTTTTTAATTTAACATGGTATATAGATATATAATTGTTAAAGAAATATGTGTAAATGGTGTTTTGAATGTTACATTATTAACAAATTGAGCTCTCTAAATCCTGATAAATTATATTTGTGGGCATTGTTACTGTTTTTGGCAGGTTTTCGGCCATTTTCCGAGAATCTCAAATCACCGTACCACAAGAATGCATTGACCGATTGTCATAATTCTTTTTGGAAAATAAATCTTTCATTGCAATCTTTCATTTGAATCCTATTTTGTACATGTCTCAATCATTTGAATGTTATGTGTGCTATGCCTAATAATAGTGTCGTAATCATTGTCATTCAGGTGACCTAGTTTATTTTTAAAAATTAGGGTGTATTTTCTTAAAAATACCATCAAACTTCTCTTATGGTCCTTATGGCTTTTACCTATTATTAGTTGTATATAACAAGAATCCTAAGAGAGGATACATTAAAGTTAATCAAATGGGCAAATGACTCAAAACACATACAGTCGTATTACCAAATTAAATTTAAATCCTACTCAACGTGTCAGCATTTGCATTTGCTGAACCTTTTCTGTATGTTACAGTAAATTGGTATGGTTGGAGTGCGAGACTCCATCGTGTCAGTCTGTTATTTGTATTTTTCATACGGTCCAGCCACTGTATGGCTTGGTGGTCTGTTTGAACATGAAAAGCCTGTCCATACAAATAAACATGCCAATTCTTGATTGCCCATATTATAGCAAGGCATTCTTTCTCCATGATAGAATATCTTTCTTCAGTCGGACTTAATTTGCGACTGAGATATGCAACAGGGTGTTCGTCCCCATTGTCGTCAAGTTGACTTAATATAGCTCCCAGTCCGCGGTTACTAGCGTCTGTTTGCACTAAAAAGTCTTTGGTCATGTCTGGTGTTCTTAGTACTGGGGCATTGATTAGTCTGTGTTTTATTGTCTGGAATGCATTTTCCAATTTGTCAGTCCACTTAACTGAGATTGGTTCAGATTTCTTAGTTGCATCAGTCAAGGGGAGAGCTATGGTCGCCATGTCAGACCCTATATATTTTCTATAGGGTCACGCGTTATGAACTCGCCTCCCAATAGGGTGGTGCCGTTACATTTTTTAGTTTCATGCTGTAATTTTCCTCAAATATTTTTAAAACCACAAAAGCTATCTCAACAAATTTGGTACCATTTTAAAGACCTAATAACAAGCTATCTGCCTGCAAAATGGCATTGGTATAGCTAATACAGAATGGGAGATACAGCTGTTTGATGTTTGGGGACCAGGGGTGGTGCTGGAAGGGGTGTTTCTGGAAGGGGTGCCGCCTGTACAAACTCAATGGGGATAATTCCATGTTTTGTTCTTTTTACAATAACTAGTCATCTCCTAATGCTACAAACACCATTCTGGTCCCATTTTAAAGGATAATTAGTAGTCTTTAAGTATGTGGTTCAACAGACTTGTCAACTATTTGTAACAACTAATTAATTATGGATAAGACAATGAACATCAGCTTTCTTCCTATTCGCTACACAGTAAACATGAATAATCAGCCTCAATTTACCGGATTTATAAAAATGACAATAACAGAAAAAGTTTTCAACCTATGATAGCAAAAGTATACATTTTTGGAAAGCTTGTAACTAGAGGAATTCAGAAATGCAGTTTATATCAGGGAAGGGTTCATCCTTAAACAAATATTTTTGAAAATTCTAAAAATATATAAAATAAAAATTGGAGATATTCACTAGCCGGTATAATTACCATACCGACGTAGTAACTTTAACAATTATATATCATCTAATGGGTAATTTCATGAGAAATTCAAATATGTAAAGTAAATAATGATAGGGGTAGGTATAAAAAATATATGGATCTCGAATTAAAAATTAAAAACTCTGATATTTTTCCGAACATTTCCGATCATACCATTTTAGTTCTTAGTCGTACTATAATTTTAATGGCATATTTGGTTTCCTCATGAAATTTCCCTTCAGAAAATATATACTTTTACTACCTCAGGGGGGTATACAAGCAAATATAAATGTGTAAAGTTAAAATCATGTCGTGAAAGCCAAAATCCGTGTGTAACGCGAAAGGAGGCGAGCTTAAAACACATGACCATAGTAATTAGCTAAGCCCAGGAAAGATCTAATGTCCTTCTTGGTGCTGGGTCGTGGAAAATTGTCCATTGCCTCGAGTTTGCCTGGGTGAGGACTTGTCTTACCATTACCTATGACATGACCTAAATAGGCAACCTATTGTCTAGCAAAATGACATTTGCTAGGTTTGGCTGTTAAGCCTGCCTTTTGGAGCCGAGATAATACTATCCCTACATGTCTTAAATGCGATACCCAGTCCATGCTGAATATTGCAATATCGTCAATGTATGCTCGTGCATACTCTTCACAACCCCTTAATACAGTGTCTACCAATCGCTGAAATGTGGCACCTGCGCCACACATACCAAATGGTAGAACATTGTATTGGTATAGACCAAAAGGAGTAATGAATGCAGATTTTTCTTTTGTATCATCTGCCAAACGGATCTGGTAGTACCCTTGGGTTAAGTCTAATGTACTTATAAACTTAGCATGACCGACTTGATCAATAATATCATCAATTCGGGCCATAGGGTATGCATCAAATATTGTAATTTTGTTCAAAGCTCTGTAATTTGAGCAAGTCCTAAGTTTACCATTGGGTTTAGGAACAGTGACAATTGGGGAGGCATAAGGGGATCGGGATTCCTCAATTAATCCCATCTCTAGCATTTTCATTATTTCACTCTTTACTTCTACTTCCTTTGATGGGGTAGTCTGTATGGTTTGCTGCGTATGGGTGTCTCAGAAGTCAGTCGTATGCTATGCTCTATTCTAAGTCTGTACGGCCTGGTACATCACTCATAACAGTTTCATAGTTTTTGAGCACTAGAAGTATCTGGTGGTTTTGATTTTGTGTCAGGTCGTCAGCGATTTCAGCGTCTTGGTATGTTTCAGTTTGAAACATACTGAGAGGCGGATTGGGAGGAGACCATTCTTCTGTGCCATCATCGTCGCCAGTATTGTGTACATTTGTCTGTACCATAAGGCTGACTGCCTCTGTCTTGTCTTCTTTATCTTGTCTTTCATGATATTGTTGTAATAGGTTGATATGGTAAATCTTGAGACGTTTCTTATTAGTACCTATGTCAATTTCGTAGTTCAGCTCACTGACCTTTAGTGTTATTGGATAAGGGCCCTGCCAACGGGTGATCATCTTACTTGGGTGTGAGGGGAGTAAGACTAGCACTTTCTGCCCTGGTTCGAGGCTGCGCTGTCTTGATTTCTTATCATACCAAGTCTTCTGTTTGACTTGGGCTTGGGTGAGGTTTTGGTGTGCTTGATCTGTCATGCGGGATACATTGTCACGCAAGTCAATTATGTGTTGGATTGAAACGTTCCTTTTTGACCAAAGACATACCGCTATGAAAACATTTGTTGGCTTGATCCAGAAGAAGTAAAAGTTTGCCTTCATTCAATGGATAAATGATTTTCAGTCAAATCGGGGAAATGATTTTCAAACTGCTGTACACGTACATGTATATCTCGACAAGTTATCACTGTAAGAAGCTGTTTGCTTCACTCCTTAGTTTAAATCAGCTTCCATTTTTGGAACCAATTTTCTGAGACTATATGCTGGATATGAAGACAACAGTCTCTATATAGCCACTTCGCATTAACTTATTCAATTGTATTTATAGTTTCTTATTCCTAAGGATCATTATTCTGAAGGGTCTTTATTTCAAAGGATCGTAATTCCGAAAATCAAACCAGAGTCATTCAGCGTGTTTTTATTAAAGGGGCATTGAGAGATGTATCGATATACTAAATGAGCAAATAACGTAAAGATAATCATCAACATAGCCCAAATCCAAAATATCATACAATTCCGACATCGCCTTCATGCCAAACTAAGAAAATAACGGCACTTCCGGGTTGATATTTGCCGCGAAAGTCCGTGAGTAAAACTTAGCATAACTTCTGAATTCAGCACCTTAGTTTCGATATGATCATATGATATCGAAACTAAGAAAATCATGAAATTTTATATGATCAACGGCGAATGTTGGTATACTGTTTCAGATGGTAGTTAATATGCCTAAGTACCGGTATTACTTTGATGCAAAAAAACTGATTTCCAGGATAATTGAGGGCGCACTCCCATACGTATCTCTCTTTAAGCTAACCGGCTTTTATCCGCTTTACAAAAAGGCCGTTAACAACCGGTTGATCAAAATGAGCGAAGTGTTTTTTATTGCGATCCGACGGCCAAACTTGCCGCTGCCATTGACCTCATTTGAATAAATGCCAGAGAAAGGTCATAGGCCTACACATCTGTTTGCGAGTGGAAATTTCGTCTGCGCGTGCTTTGTCATAAATATTTTGTTTTTAAACACAAATTCCAACCTTGATAATTCTTCTTAAAGGTTAAAAATATATTTTAAAATAATCAGAACTTGATACATGTAATTGTATTTTGATTACATTTTATACCCGTAATGGCTTCGTTGCTCAACTTCTTTAAAAGATAAATCGATGGCGCTGTGTTGTGTTGTATTTCTGGGTATAATGGCGGCGTACATGTTCGTGATTGGTTTACAAATTTGCTACGCAAAGGCCATTTAATTGTCAGGTGATCGTGCATCGTGCCCACTTCGCTTTTCCACGGTTGGCAAACCTGATGAGCTGGAACCACGGCTGTTTGACAGTCCGATTTAATATGACGTCATCTTAACGTTTCTCAATACTTTCGATAGTTCGATTATCACGCAAACCAGTTGAGTGCATGTACTATGTACGCGTCCTATATCTCAACGTGCAATTATGCGCAAGCCGCAAATCTAAGCACCATTTACACTTATTTTTTTCTCGTTTGGCCTCTCTCTAGAGTCTCTTATTTAACGTTGGACCAGCGGGAAATCTTATGATTCATACACTAAATACAAACATTTCTTGTGCATAAGATGCTATCATTTTCGTATCCGGGCCTCCAATATTTGGTTTGTATGTTAACATTATTTTGGTAACATCGTTTTCAAGTTTGCTTACGAAACAGCAGTTCCCTATATCTCAACGTGCAATCATGCGGAGCTCCGCAAATCTAAGCACCATTTACACTGATTTTTGTCTCGTTTGGCCTCTCTCTAGAGTCTCTTATTTAACGTTGGACCAGCGGGAAATCTTATTATTTATACACTAAATACAAAAATTTCTTGTGCATAAGATGCTTGCATTTTCGTATCCGGGCCTCCAATATTTGGTTTGTAATTTCACATTTTACTGCTCACACCGTGTGTTTCTTTTAGTATTCGTCATTTGGATTCTCAAAATGGATGCCAGTAACACACAGGCAGCAGGTATAGGACTATTAAAAAAATGTGCCCTCCGATTTGCTTTTTGGGATATTATATCACATTTTGAGTTACGTATCATGTTTTTTTATCGAACTGGTCAATCTGCGACATATTTGGCGGAATAACTTACGTTCGCGTTGAAACCGCAACCAAAAAAGTCTTTTTTAGGGCGCGCAAGGCTAAAAAAGCTGAATATCCTAATATGTGCCCCACGATTTGCTTTTTGGGATATTATATCACATTTTGAGTTACGTATAATGTTTTTTTATCGAACTGGTCAATCTGCGACATATTTGGCGGAATAACTTACGTTCGCGTTGAAACCGCAACCAAAAAAGTCTTTTTTAGAGCGCGCAAGGCTAAAAAAGCTGAATATCCTAATATGTGCCCCACGATTTGCTTTTTGGGATATTATATCACATTTTGAGTTACGTATAATGTTTTTTTATCGAACTGGTCAATCTGCGACATATTTGGCGGAATAACTTACGTTCGCGTTGAAACCGCAACCAAAAAAGTCTTTTTTAGAGCGCGCAAGGCTAAAAAAGCTGAATATCCTAATATGTGCCCCACGATTTGCTTTTTGGGATATTATATCACATTTTGAGTTACGTATAGTGTTTTTTTATCGAACTGGTCAATCTGCGACATATTTGGCGGAATAACTTACGTTCGCGTTGAAACCGCAACCAAAAAAGTCTTTTTTAGAGCGCGCAAGGCTAAAAAAGCTGAATATCCTAATATGTGCCCCACGATTTGCTTTTTGGGATATTATATCACATTTTGAGTTACGTATAATGTTTTTTTATCGAACTGGTCAATCTGCGACATATTTGGCGGAATAACTTACGTTCGCGTTGAAACCGCAACCAAAAAAGTCTTTTTTAGAGCGCGCAAGGCTAAAAAAGCTGAATATCCTAATATGTGCCCCACGATTTGCTTTTTGGGATATTATATCACATTTTGAGTTACGTATAGTGTTTTTTTATCGACCTGGTCAATCTGCGACATATTTGGCGGAATAACTTACGTTCGCGTTGAAACCGCAACCAAAAAAGTCTTTTTTAGAGCGCGCAAGGCTAAAAAAGCTGAATATCCTAATATGTGCCCCACGATTTGCTTTTTGGGATATTATATCACATTTTGAGTTACGTATAGTGTTTTTTTATCGAACTGGTCAATCTGCGACATATTTGGCGGAATAACTTACGTTCGCGTTGAAACCGCAACCAAAAAAGTCTTTTTTAGAGCGCGCAAGGCTAAAAAAGCTGAATATCCTAATATGTGCCTCACGATTTGCTTTTTGGGATATTATATCCCATTTTGAGTTACGTATAATGTTTTTTTATCGAACTGGTCAATCTGCGACATATTTGGCGGAATAACTTACGTTCGCGTTGAAACCGCAACCAAAAAAGTCTTTTTTAGAGCGCGCAAGGCTAAAAAACTGAATATCCTAATATGTGCCCCACGATTTGCTTTTTGGGATATTATATCACATTTTGAGTTACGTATAATGTTTTTTTATCGAACTGGTCAATCTGCGACATATTTGGCGGAATAACTTACGTTCGCGTTGAAACCGCAACCAAAAAAGTCTTTTTTAGAGCGCACAAGGCTAAAAAAGCTGAATATCCTAATATGTGCCCCACGATTTGCTTTTTGGGATATTATATCACATTTTGAGTTACGTATAATGTTTTTTTATCGAACTGGTCAATCTGCGACATATTTGGCGGAATAACTTACGTTCGCGTTGAAACCGCAACCAAAAAAGTCTTTTTTAGAGCGCGCAAGGCTAAAAAAGCTGAATATCCTAATATGTGCCCCATGATTTGCTTTTTGGGATATTATATCACATTTTGAGTTACGTATAGTGTTTTTTTATCGACCTGGTCAATCTGCGACATATTTGGCGGAATAACTTACGTTCGCGTTGAAACCGCAACCAAAAAAGTCTTTTTTAGAGCGCGCAAGGCTAAAAAAGCTGAATATCCTAATATGTGCCCCACGATTTGCTTTTTGGGATATTATATCACATTTTGAGTTACGTATAGTGTTTTTTTATCGAACTGGTCAATCTGCGACATATTTGGCGGAATAACTTACGTTCGCGTTGAAACCGCAACCAAAAAAGTCTTTTTTAGAGCGTGCAAGGCTAAAAAAGCTGAATATCCTAATATGTGCCTCACGATTTGCTTTTTGGGATATTATATCACATTTTGAGTTACGTATAATGTTTTTTTATCGAACTGGTCAATCTGCGACATATTTGGCGGAATAACTTACGTTCGCGTTGAAACCGCAACCAAAAAAGTCTTTTTTAGAGCGCGCAAGGCTAAAAAAGCTGAATATCCTAATATGTGCCCCACGATTTGCTTTTTGGGATATTATATCACATTTTGAGTTACGTATAATGTTTTTTTATCGAACTGGTCAATCTGCGACATATTTGGCGGAATAACTTACGTTCGCGTTGAAACCGCAACCAAAAAAGTCTTTTTTAGAGCGCGCAAGGCTAAAAAAGCTGAATATCCTAATATGTGCCCCACGATTTGCTTTTTGGGATATTATATCACATTTTGAGTTACGTATAATGTTTTTTTATCGAACTGGTCAATCTGCGACATATTTGGCGGAATAACTTACGTTCGCGTTGAAACCGCAACCAAAAAAGTCTTTTTTAGAGCGCGCAAGGCTAAAAAAGCTGAATATCCTAATATGTGCCCCACGATTTGCTTTTTGGGATATTATATCACATTTTGAGTTACGTATAATGTTTTTTTATCGAACTGGTCAATCTGCGACATATTTGGGGGAATAACTTACGTTCGCGTTGAAACCGCAACCAAAAAAGTCTTTTTTAGAGCGCGCAAGGCTAAAAAAGCTGAATATCCTAATATGTGCCCCACGATTTGCTTTTTGGGATATTATATCACATTTTGAGTTACGTATAGTGTTTTTTTATTGAACTGGTCAATCTGCGACATATTTGGCGGAATAACTTACGTTCGCGTTGAAACCGCAACCAAAAAAGTCTTTTTTAGAGCGCGCAAGGCTAAAAAAGCTGAATATCCTAATATGTGCCCCACGATTTGCTTTTTGGGATATTATATCACATTTTGAGTTACGTATAATGTTTTTTTATCGAACTGGTCAATCTGCGACATATTTGGCGGAATAACTTACGTTCGCGTTGAAACCGCAACCAAAAAAGTATTTTTTAGAGCGCGCAAGGCTAAAAAAGCTGAATATCCTAATATGTGCCCCACGATTTGCTTTTTGGGATATTATATCACATTTTGAGTTACGTATAATGTTTTTTTATCGAACTGGTCAATCTGCGACATATTTGGCGGAATAACTTACGTTCGCGTTGAAACCGCAACCAAAAAAGTCTTTTTTAGAGCGCGCAAGGCTAAAAAAGCTGAATATCCTAATATGTGCCCCACGATTTGCTTTTTGGGATATTATATCACATTTTGAGTTACGTATAGTGTTTTTTTATCGACCTGGTCAATCTGCGACATATTTGGCGGAATAACTTACGTTCGCGTTGAAACCGCAACCAAAAAAGTCTTTTTTAGAGCGCGCAAGGCTAAAAAAGCTGAATATCCTAATAAAATCGGGCTTGTATGAATGGCCACCGTCAGAAATAAATAGCTGAACAAAGTAAATGAACAAAGAACGTGATTAAAATGGATCTAGCAGTGATAAAATGTATTTAAAAGCCCCCCGTCCTAACTGGTGCATATCCCTTTGTTCTATAATCCTTGGTTACGGAGCTGAGCGGCACGGTTAGATTTACCTAGTTTTACCCGATAATCGATAATTGATAATCAATCTGTGCTGCCCTCTGTTTTGAAGATGCGATTATAAATCGGACAATTTACACGCGATCAAACAGCCGTGGAACCGTGTGTGTTTATAGTGGCGAAAGACGGCTTTTCTTAGCCGTCCGCTATTATCCTTCGTTTTGAAGGATAAAAGGCAGCTAAAATCCAGGGGAATAAAACTGGTATGAGCGGGCAATTGCCAATGGAGGTGTGTTTTTATTGGGGAAATTTAATCCGTTAGCAGGCACATGCCGGCTTTTTAAAACACGCTGATTAACCCTAACCCTTATTGTTTTTTACGGAATGAAGACCCTTATTGTATTTTCGGAATAACAACTTCGGAATAATGATCCTAACATTTATTTTGGAATAACGACCCTTTGGAATAACGAGTAGACCCCCATATCAATACCACAACGTTTCAGAGTTGCCGACGACAGTACAGTTCTAACCCTTATACTTGTACAATGCAATGACGATCATCGGACTATTAAATAATAGAACAAACATTTCTCAAACAGCACAATGATGATACAATTGTCACACTCTCATCTGGGGCGCTTCATACTGTGCATGTGATGCACATCCCTACTGTTTGTTATTTTTTGTTCAATTATAAATTGGATTACAATACAATGTAAATTGAGAGATGAAGATGCTACTTGTTGCTTGCAAAATATCACTTTTAACAATTAGATAATTGGCGGTGATTTTGAATGCAAAGAGCTAATTACTAATGACACACACACATATGTTTGAACTTTGTTTTTAAAAAGAGGCTGGTTAAAAATGAGTTTTGTGTTCATTTTGTTTTTAATATTTGTTTAACAATATCAAGTTTGATTTGAAATCAATCAAGCAGCTTACATTTCTAATTGTGAACTGCGACATTTCTCTTACCATCAACTCTTACATGTATTTACAAAGTTCTGATGTGTGGAAATCAAAAGCAGAAAGAATAAGGCAAACAATTATTACAAACTTGAAAGACAATTTCAATTAATATTTACTCGACTGTGTTGCTAACTTCTGTGTTGTTGACGCCTGTGTTGTTGACTTCATTGTGGTTATTTCCATCTCTGCAACAAACGACCCAAAATCGAGTTGACAAAAACGATCGAACGCATCACAGGTTACTATATCACCTAAACATTTGATTAAGTGCATGGTCTTTTCTTTTTAATTTTCATTATGAATGATGATTTAACATGGGCTTGACAATATAGTACGAATAGAGCCAGTGCACACATACATGTAAAATGTCATGACAAGGACATCATCGATGGTAATCTCATGTGAAAACAGTCAATTCTCAAACTTCAGATTATTGAAATGCTGTTTTTATGAGTGATGGTGATGGTGCTTACTACGAGGGGTATCAAAAAGTTCTTGAAATCACCCAGAAGTGAAGGAGCTATCAATTACATTTTTGTCAGTGTAATCACTGGTCCTTCAAAACATTATGGTGCAAAAATGGTCTCATAATTTGTTTACTTTCTTTACAGGTGGTGCGAGATGCCAATGTAAATCAATGAAGTCTTCCAACGGTGCTGTGTACATGGTAAATCATAATGTTCCAATAACTGATTCTTGTGGGACGCCTTCCAGAAGAATATTAGGCTTAGCATTTTTTTTTAAATTTTGTCATTTGTCACTCGTAGGTCTCAATTTATATCTGTAAATGACAAAATGTATATGCCTCATACTCCTCTGGAATGCATCCCACAAGGATCCGTTATTGGACCATTATAATTTACCATATAGTACCGTTGGAAGACATCATTGATTTACATGGCCTTGTCATCTAGCGCCACCTGTAAAGAAAGTAAACATACTTATGAGACCATTTTTGCACCATAATGTTTTTAGGGACCAGTGAATACACTGACAAAGTTTAATCAATAGCTCCTTCACTTCTGGGTGATTTCAAGAACTTTTTGATACCCCCTCTTAGTTTGATCAGTTCCAAATTAGCCTCATAACATCAGCGAATTAATACAGGAGAAAGCAGGCGCATATGAAGGCAACAAGCGCATTGGGCATGAGTGTCTTATGGGTACGGAAAAAACCGTGTGCATGTCGCCATAATAGTCGGCATACGCTTGGATTATTTTCACTAATCAAATATTTCTTGCCAATTTGGAACTGATTAATAAATAAACTATAATCTAAAATAGGACCCTTTAGATGTCCTTTTATTTATCAATTATAGTATTATTCCCAATCCCCATCAGTTTCACATTTGCAATAATCTCTCAAGTAGATTATCATACCAAGCAAAGTCTAACAGATCGTATTTTGCCCCTCCCCCCTATGGTACCAATCATAGCTCTCCCAGTCCTCATCCAAGGCAACCGCACTAATCGTGTTAAAACATCTGGCAACCCTCATATCCACCTCTAAATTTTCTCTATGGAGAGAACGCATTTGAGAAAGAAGGGTATCATAGGCCAGGGGAGGCGGTGGGCCAAACTGATGGGGATTGGGAATAATACTATAATTGATAAATAAAAGGACATCTAAAGGGTCCTATTTTAATTTATTACATTATAATTATTCCCAATCCCCATCAGTTTCACATTTGCAATCGATTGACACGGCGATCGGTGGTGTTAGGCCATGAACTTCTTTAATCGATAATGCGAGAACTGACAGAGACTGGGAATAACTGTGTACCCAAACAAGAGGGTCAAAAACCGATGGGTAAAAAAACGTTGAAAAAAATAAAAACCACCTTGATATAAATAACAAACCGGACGAACCTGGTATTCAAGTTCAGTAAGCTTACTTATAACTTAAATAGTACAGTAAACCTATTAAGGTAAGTTAAAAGATACCAAATACCAACCTGTCTAATAGACGTCAGATGTGAGGTCACAAAAATGGGTGTGTGTCACAAAAACGGGTGTGTGTCCTAGTTGGTGTTGATATCTTCCCCGTCCAAAACGGCGGAAGCATATCTGCCTCTTAAGGATTTCGTTGATCGAGATTCCTTTTGCGTGAGCCCACGTAGTAGAATAAGCCCTCACAGAACGAGCCCGCGGTCTGCCTAACTCGTTCGTGGCTTTTGCTAATCGTATTGCGTCAACCAGCCATCCTGATAGTGTGGATCTCGCGACGGCTTTGTACGGTTTTTTGTTAGAGATAAACAGGCGTGTTTCGTCGCCTCGGATATTACTGGTTTTATCCAAATACCATCTCAACGATCTCACTGGGCAGCTCCTATAATTGTCCTGCCTTTTCAAATAAGGTATGAACAAAGGCGCAGCGGAGTAATCGCTTCTCTCGTTTTTAGCTAAAAATCCCGGCCGGAAGTAGAGCGTTACTCCCGCCTTACTAAAAACTGTAAATTTTCCTACGCTTAAGGAATGAAGTTCCGAACATCGTTTTCCTGATGCTACGGCTAGAATAAAAAATCGTTTTTTTTAAAGCGTTTTCAAATGGTATATGATTGAGGTAGTCTAATACAGTAGGGAGGTCCCATGAGGGCCATATGTTACGAGTTTTGGGACGAGTAATCTCCATGCCCTCAATTAAAAATTTAAGGGGGCGACTTCGTAAAATCGAGCCGCCGTCCCTGCATCCTGTATGAAACGACTGTATGGCTGAAAGGTAACCGTTGACCGTGGATGATTGTAGGCCAAGGTCGAATCTTGATCTCAAGAAGTCTGCGATCGCCCCTACATTTGCCGTACTCGGATCCATCTTTCGTACGGTACACCATCCGATGAAATGTCGGGCACGAGAAGAATAGAGTCTAAGGGTTGAATCTCTCCTTCCCCTGGCAGCCAGATTGGCAGACTCTTCAGAAAGTCCTTCCTTCTGAAATCGTCGTTTGATAAGGTCCATGCAGTCAGATTGAGGCTGTCCGTTGCATGATATCTCGCATTCGGCGATCCCGGCATCCTGAGGATGTCCTGGCTCCGTGGCAGATGAATTCGACTCTGAATTGATAGTCTCAGGAGTGTCTGGAACCACTGACGCTTCGGCCAAAAGGGAGCTAACAATAGGAGCTCGCAAACGTCTTCCTGGATCTTTTGAAGAATCCTGTCTATCAAAGGAAGAGGAGGGAAGGCATATGCTCTCAGATCCTTCCACGAGATTGAGAGAGCGTCCACTGCCCAGGTTTGAGGATCTTGGAACCTGGAGCAGTACATCCAGAGCTGCTTGTTGAGGTTTGACGCGAAGAGGTCCACTGTCGGGAAGTTCCTGAGTGATAGAAGGCCCTGGAAAACGTGACTTGCGAGAGACCAATCGTTGACGTTTGACGAAACTCCCCTCGACAAGTTGTCCGCTAGCACATTGTCTATCCCCGGGATGTGAATGGCTGACAGGCGGACTCCTTTCTTCTGACACCACCGGAGAAGGGATAAGGTCTCCCTGCATAGAGGCTCTGACTTCGTCCCCCCCTGTTTGTTTATATAGGCTACCACTGTTGTGTTGTCTGATTTGACAAGGATTCTCTTCCCCACTACTGAAGCTTCGAGGTCTCTCAGAAAATTTCTTACGGCCCACAGCTCCAACATGTTGATGTGATAATATGTTTCCGCTGTGGACCACGTCCCGTGGTGGGCTGCTGCGTGTTGAGTAAACACGTGCGAATTAGAAAATTCTCACACGTCACGCTGGGAATTCCCACACTTGCGTAGACTCGCATCGAGTCTGCGTTAGCAATGATAAGAAAACGTACATGTGTATTTATACAAGCTATTTTCGAGGGCGTCAGTGACTGACTAGTCCCAGACAAGGGGTGAAAAAAAAACCTACCCTCTGAATTTCACCCCTCCACATTTTCTCAGAGTAGAAAATCGTTGAACATTCCTTGTAAAAACTGTCCGAAACACTACGGAAAACACACGTTTCCCTGCCATCGTATTATGTTCTCCACCATAGAGAAGAACTAGATCTAGTTCTGGTCTGAGACCAGGACACCTTAATTTTTATGAGAAAATGATCCGTAGTGACCTCTTCTTGACCTTTGACATGGTTATGATGATTGACTTTTATTCTTGCCTGATCAAACCAAACAAGATAAAACAGGTCCGATCTAATTCGGAGCATGTCTTGAGTTTTGCCCATGTAAAGATCAATGACCCCTAGTGACCCCATACGACACGCCAATTTTAATCGCTTGAATCCCTTTATGTGCATGGACCCAATGATTCACTTGACTAATTCTGACATTGATCAGCCATTTCCTCTGAGACTAGAAGCATTTTAAGTGATATGGTAAGAAAATCAACATTTTGACCCCTAGTGACCCCAAATATTTTTTGATTTTAAAAACCTAACTATCATATATGCGCACGGTCATAAGGAATATGTTGACCTATTTTGACGATCCTAGGTCATTTCAATAAATTGCAAGGTTGTTTTAAGGGAAAATCACGTTTTGACCCCTAGTGACCCCCCTGTGACCTTTGACCCCAAACTGTGAGGTCCTGTAATGAAGTCCCAATCGGAGCATGTCTCACGTTTTACCACTGTATAGGTCAATGACCTCTAGTGACCCCGCATGACACGCCAATTTTAATCGCTGAGATCGCTGTATGTGCATGGACCCAAGGAATCTTTTGACCGATTCTGACATTCATGAGCCATTTCCTCTGAGACAAGAAGCATTTTAAGTGATATGGTTAGAAAATCAACATTTTGACCCCTAGTGACCCCAAATAATTCTGATTTTAAAAACCTACCTATTGTATATGCGTACGGTCATAACAAATATGTTGATCAATTTTTACGATCCTAGGTCATTTCACTAAATTGGAAATGCATTTTAAGTGAAAATCACGTTTTGGCCCCTAGTGACCCCCCTGTGACCTTTGACCCCAAACTGTGAAGTCCTGTAATGAAGGTCTGGTAGGGGGTCCTACTGACCAAATCTGGTGATTGTAGCATGTAAACTGTAGGAGAAGAAGCATTTTTTAGATGGGTTTGCAAGAAAGAAGAAAGAAAGAAAGAAAGAACTAGATCTAGTTCTGGTCTGAGACCAGGGCACCTTGATTTTAATGAGAAAATGATCCCTAGTGACCTCTTCTTGACCATTGACCTGGTTATGATGATTGACTTTTATTCTTGCCTGATTGAACCAAACAAGATAAAACAGGTCCGATCTAATTCGGAGCATGTCAATTTTAATCGCCGAAACACCGGTATGGGCATGGACCTAAAGAATCTTTTGACCAATTCTAATGCACGCCAGTCATTTCCTCTGAGACGAGAAGCATATTAGGTGAACGAATTGAAAATCGACATTTTGACTCCTAGTGACCCCTTCTTGACCTTTGACATGATTAAAATGATTGACTTATTTTCTTGGCTCATCAAACCAAACAAGATGCAACAAACCCGGTCCAAATCGGATCATGTCTTAACTTTTACCCCTGTAAAGTTTAATGACCCCTATTGACCCCTTCTTGACCTTTGACCTGGTCAATATAATTAAGTTATTTTCTTGGCTGATCAAACCAAAGAAGATGCAACAAACCAGGTCCAAATCGGAGCATGTCTTAACTTTTACCCCGCAAAGTTAAATTACCCATATTGACCCCTTCTTGACCTTTGACCTGGTCAATATGATTGACTTATTTTCTTGGCTCATCAAACCAAACAAGATGCAATAAACCCGGTCCAAATCGGATCATGTCTTAACTTTCCCCCTGTAAAGTTCAATGACCTTTGACCTGGTCAATATGATTGACTTATTTTCTTGGCTCATCAATCTAAACAAGATGCAACAAACCTGGTCCAAATCGGATCATGTCTTAACTTTTACTCTTGTAAAGTTCAATGACCCGTATTGACCCCTTTTTGACCTTTGACCTGGTCACTATGATTGACTTATTTTCTTGGTTTATCAATCCAAACAAGATGCAACAAACCCGGTCCCAATCGGAGCATATCTCACGTTTTACCACTGTATAGGTCAATGACCTCTAGTGACCCCGCATGATACGTCAATTTTAATCGCTGAGATCGCTGTATGTGCATGGAATCTTTTGACCAATTCTGACATTCATGAGCCATTTCCTCTGAGACAAGAAGCATTTTAAGTGATATGGTAAGAAAATCAACATTTTGACCCCTAGTGACCCCAAATATCTAATTTAATTGATTGTAAAAACCGAACTATTATATATGCGTACGGTCATAAGGAATATGTGGACCAATTTTGACGATCCTAGGTCATTTCACTAAATTGCAAATGAGTTTTAAGTGAAAATCACCTTTTGACCCCTAGTGACCCCTGTGTGACCTTTGACCCAAAACTGTGAATAAATTTTATGAAGGTCTAGTAGGGGGTCCTTCTGACCAAGTTTGGTGATTGTAGCATGTAAACTGTAGGAGAAGAGGCATTTTGTAGGTGGGTTTGATAGAAACAAGAAAGAAACAGTACAGGTACAGTACCTCGATTTTTGAAAATAATCCCGAGAGAAAAAACATTGCTGGGAGCGTGGCATTGTTTATTTATGCAAAAATAAAAAAGATGCGATTTATTCCGTAAAATAAATACCTCCAGAATCCGAGTACAGGATTCGTCAAACTCACACAGAGGGTCGCCATGAAATTCTCATTTCATTTCCGTTCAAGGAATGAACTATGAACCACTGTAAAAGCTAAAAAAGGCTTTCAAGGTCTATATCCGAACACTATATCAGACATCAGAGGGTGTCGGACTTAAACAAACACGGAAAGGATATCTTTGCGCATATCGCAGGGACAAGAACTTGAAGGACACGTTGGTAGTTGCCAACATTATCCACCAAGACGAGCCGCCCAGGCCCGGTTCAACTACTGCATGCGGAAGACCCAGATGCAACACATGTAAACATGTAACCTCGCGAGATAGCATCAAAGGACCCAGCGGTGAACAAAAGATTTCCTATGAGTTCACGTGCACCACCAAGAACTTGGTTTATGCCATTATATACACTCCCGCCCAGAAGTGATGGCGCAGTGATCATATCCTAGAAAATCCATCTTCTATGAACATAGTATTGAATAATTTCACAAGTAACGATGTTGTATGTGTTCATTATATAGTTCTTCTTCATAAATTCATGTTTGTTGCATGTTACGATCACCACATTTCATGCAAAACTCAATAAATCGAGACAAGTCAAAATCTACACAGTAAAATCCCATAGACATTTGCCTCATTAATATTCATGAGCTCATTACCACTAGTATTGCGCTATGGGAACATTCTCTCTCATCTACACCTTCTCTGAAAAATTAAGTTTTTTAATAATTAATTGTTATATTCACAATTGTAATTTCCTATATAATGATGCGCAGTCCTTATAAATCCCTAAAACATGGTAATTTTCTGAGGAGGTAATTTGAATTGTCAAGAAAAACCTGACATTTAAAAGACAATTTCAATATTTTGGTTTACAAATCAGTGATCCAATACACGACAGAGAACCTCGCAGTTTGTCTGTATCTCGCACGAGGCAGCACAGGACCCATGGCAGGTTTTAAAATTACCGCGACAATGATTATGCATTCCATAATACAATGAATATGTAATGTACAATTTTGCGAAGGTCAGTCGATATATTTTCCATCAGTTGCGCTCCTGTCATTGGAGCAACATAGCCCAACAGCCTATACCACCATACTATGCAATCGAACTTACTGCCAGAGGTGTTTTAATTGGGCGATATCTCTATCTTTCACATGATTGTAACGGTCAACTCCATTCATAAAAGAATGCGCTAAAAGGGTGATCGATTCTAGTCTAACAAAGGATTCGAACAAGTCCATTCAAAATAATGCGGTTACTAAACTTATATTGTGTGATTAATATTTTCTAATAGCGTAGGTCAGACTTGGCTAGTCTCAACATTCCCTAAACGGACCTGACAAGCCGTCTCGCTAGGGGGTGTCACAACTTTGAGCATTTTTCTAACTCAAAAATGGGAAGATTACAATTTAACCAGCCATTTTCACCAAGAAGAGCTCAATACTGTATACAAAATGTATGGTGTGTTTTGTGTTCACTTCATGTCCACTAGTTTAATGTGTTTTATAACCCATGTTCTATGCACACATTGCAATATGACAGAATACCCCTGTATGTAAAATTGTAATTGCTGCTGCCAGTTTTAGTTCGAGAATTTTGCTGGTTCCCAGTACGCCACAGGTATCATTCTACAACCAAAACTTTAATAAAGTTTTGTCTCGAAATATCAGCTTTTTGGGAAAATTCCAGTAACCTTGTCAAAACACGAACCATGTTTTAGGTATTAATGAGCATTACAGATCCCCGTTATAATAATATTACGTGGTTGCATTTTGTAAAATAATGTAAAAATAATGATTTGTCGGAGATGATTTTTGCATGCAAGGATATCCCATAGCGCTATTACAGCGATAATGAGCTCATGAATATTAATGAGGCGAGAATTACATGGGATTTCCCCATAGAGAAAATAGAGACCTTGGAAAGATATTTATTGTGACAAATGTGTAGGCTACAAGGTCAAGGAAAGATGAATTTATGAATGACAAGAATAGGATTTGACCTTGATGTGGGTACATTTACAAGACTGTTTGTAGAATAAGTTCTCCCGATGGTGTGCGCCATCACTTCTGGGCGGTAGTGTATATGTACAAGATGCAACCTGTTGTATATTGGGGAAACCAAACGACGCATGGCAGACCGCTTTACGGAGCACCTCAGGTCCATCCGCATCCAACTACCTGGCATACCAGTAGCGCAACATTTCCACAATCATGATTTAAACCAGGACATCAAAATAGCTGGACTGTTCAAATGCCATGGCAACGATAAAAACAAGAAAGAGAGAGAGCAAAGACTAATTCACTCTCTCGGCACTCTGCACCCAAATGGCATTAATGTCAGCTTCAATGCATTTCCTGTCTAGCCGTCCGCCACCCCCTGCTCTTAATTGCAGCGTGCGCGTTATTTCCCGCACGTGTATTTTGCCCGCGTTTTTTGTCCACGCGCACACGCATGTTTGGCGTTCGGCTCCTTAAGAATTTGGGTGCAGAATGTAAACAAATCTATTCATTCAACCGTATCCGATGAAGGCCGATGGCCGAAAATTTGTACAATAAATTATATATTATCACGGCATTTCTCTACTTTTGACTTCATTTATTTGATATACGGAAAGGAATATATATACACTCCCGCCCAGAAGTGATGGCGCAGCGATCATATCCTAGAAAATCCATCTTCTATGAACATAGTATTGAATAATTTCACAAGTAACGATGTTGTATGTGTTCATTATATAGTTCTTCTTCATAAATTCATGTTTGTTGCATGTTACGATCACCACATTTCATGCAAAACTCAATAAATCGAGACAAGTCAACATCTACACAGTAAAATCCCATAGACATTTGCCTCATTAATATTCATGAGCTCATTACCACTAGTATGGGAACATTCTCTCTCATCTACACCTTCTCTGAAAAATTAAGTTTTTTAATAATTAATTGTTATATTCACAATTGTAATTTCCTATATAATGATGCGCAGTCCTTATAAATCCCTAAAACATGGTAATTTTCTGAGGAGGTAATTTGAATTGTCAAGAAAAACCTGACATTTAAAAGACAATTTCAATATTTTGGTTTACAAATCAGTGATCCAATACACGACAGAGAACCTCGTAGTTTGTCTGTATCTCGCACGAGGGAGCACAGGACCCATGGCAGGTTTTAAAATTACCGCGACAATGATTATGCATTCCATAATACAATGAATATGTAATGTACAATTTTGCGAAGGTCAGTCGATATCTTTTCCATCAGTTGCGCTCCTGCTATTGGAGCAACATAGCCCAACAGCCTATACCACCATACTATGCAATCGAACTTACAACCAGATGTGTTTTAATTGGGCGATATCTCTATCTTTCACATGATTGTAACGGTCAACTCCATTCATAAAAGAATGCGCTAAAAGGGTGATCGATTCTAGTCTAACAAAGGATTCGAACAAGTCCATTCAAAATAATGTATGTTGGATCACGCGGTAACTAAACTTATATTGTGTGATTAATATTTTCTAATAGCGTAGGTCAGACTTGGCTAGTCTCAACATTCCCTAAACGGACCTGACAAGCCGTCTCGCTAGGGGGTGTCACAACTTTGAGCATTTTTCTAACTCAAAAATGGGAAGATTACAATTTAACCAGCCATTTTCACCAAGAAGAGCTCAATACTGTATACAAAATGTATGGTGTGTTTTGTGTTCACTTCATGTCCACCAGTTTAATGTGTTTTATAACCCATGTTCTATGCACACATTGCAATATGACAGAATACCCCTGTATGTAAAATTGTAATTGCTGCTGCCAGTTTTAGTTCGAGAATTTTGCTGGTTCCCAGTACGCCACAGGTATCATTCTACAACCAAAACTTTAATAAAGTTTTGTCTCGAAATATCAGCTTTTTTGGAAAATTCCAGTAACCTTGTCAAAACACGAACCATGTTTTAGGTATTAATGAGCATTACAGATCCCCGTCATAATAATATTACGTGGTTGCATTTTGTAAAATAATGTAAAAATAATGATTTGTCGGAGATGATTTTCGCATGCAAGGATATCCCATAGCGCTATTACAGCGATAATGAGCTCATGAATATTAATGAGGCGAGAATTACATGGGATTTCCCCATAGAGAAAATAGAGACCTTGGAAAGATATTTATTGTGACAAATGTGTAGGCTACAAGGTCAAGGAAAGATGAATTTATGAATGACAAGATATCCAGGCACCTATATAAATAGGATTTGACCTTGATATGGGTACATTTACAAGACTGTTTGTAGAATAAGTTCTCCCGATGGTGTGCGCCATCACTTCTGGGCGGTAGTGTATATAAAAATTGGGATATGATGAATATATAATACCAACGTGTGATGATCCATAATGTGGTCATGAAACCAAAAAGGAGTGTTGAACTGTATCAACGAAGAAGAAGAAGAAGAAGAAGAAGAAGAGATCATGAAATGAACTCAGAAGATCCAACGAGTGAAGAATAAAACAAAAAACTCGTGATAAATCCTGTCCTCTAGCCCCTCAGGCCAGTGAGACGGTTCAAACAAGCTATCGGAGGTCAAGAAATTAAGACAGTAGTCCATTTCGTACCGTAATCAGGATAAATATATAAGTGATATATGTATATAAAACGGACAACAAAGATTTCTAACCAGAAAAACAAAACAAACAAAAAACCGTCCTATATAGACCGTCTCACAGAATAGTGTATCGATAGATCGTAGAATAATATATTGATGCTTCTGTGTCGAACAAATTGAAAAACTCGATAAAGGCCTGGCTCCGAGGCCCACGTTGAAAGAGATAAATTTTCAACCTATAAAGTCAGTCTACTTGTCAGATTGACACCAGAGTCAGCTGAAAAGTAAATTAGGTCGATGTGTATATTACCATAAAAAGTATACAGCTCCCGGTATACCCAGGCGAACTCCCATCCAAGTACACGGACTCCAATCCAAGTACTACCGGGCCCGACGTCGCTCAACTTCGGTAATTGGATGAGAACCGGTGTATCCGACGTGATATGGCCGTAGACAGGCACGCTGCATACAAAGTTATATATGTTAATAACTAAGAGTCCTGGAATTCACCTGGCACCCAAGACCGAGAGAGAGAGAGAGAGAGAGAGGAGGGCTCCCCATGTTCTCGTTGTTTCCAAGGACATATGACGGAAAGAAAAAAGGGATGAAAATCCATCTCGTCTTGTGCGATCTCTGATAGAAAATATTCATCCTTTGAGTAAAAACGAATGTCTATCATCGTCCCCGTGTAGCTTTCGTCTTCCGTTTTGCCGTATAACTCAAACGGATATCCTATATATCGTACCTTCTCCATAATCATGATAATCATCATCATCGTCATCATCCATCATTATTCATCAACATCCTTCATCATACCCTCTCTCTTCGCTGACAATGTCTGTGACTGCAGTAGGGACAGTAGTAGAGATTGAATTGGATGAACGAGACTCAGTGCTGATTGTACTTAGTACGTGCAGCAGTAGGCGGTATGGAAGGTTGATTCGCCCCAGGCTGTGTAGGAGATGATTGAGTTCAACATTATACTGTTGTTAATCTGGCTAGCTAGAAAAGCCTTAAATTGCTGCCATGGCCGTAGAACGCATTGAATTCATCCAATGATCCAATGCCTGGCCGTATGATGACCCTATTCGTTGGACATAATAGGATGTATTGTCTGACGTTAAGAGCTTGGATAATAGTCAAAGTCTCTCCTGGTGAATCTCTTTGTCCACCCTGTATGCATCACTCAACTCGAATTGAGAACTCCTGAATGCATAGCTTTGACTTGCACTGTAATCATTTTAAGGAGGGATTAGCGAGACCTCTCGATCTGTAAGCCTCTTGATAATCAGTGCGTGACGAGTTCGCTTTTGTATAGCATTTGTCACTGATACTCTGATCTGCTTGTGGATCAGAGCGTGACATATTGGTTTCGATGTAACCATTGTCACTAATACCCTGATTGTTAATCAATACTTCCCGGGGGAAATATTTGCACGAAACCTTTCAGGGGCGCCACCCTGGGCAACACGGACCGAGGCTCCCGAGGGAGGGGGGTCCATATTTACCGTACGAGAGGCGTCTTTGGGGGAGGAGATTTGGTTATTACTATAAAATAGCGTACCCGCGTCTCCTCGGTGAGTTCCCCTGCTCTGTAGTTGTGCATCAAAACCCCCTGTAAAGAGGGGTGGTGTGCGACAACTGACTCAAGAGCTACAGGAGCAGAATAATAACCCCGAGAGGAAATTACGCCGCCCGGTAGAGCCAGGATGTGATTTCGGTGCGAGTTTGATGGTAAAGAATCACATGCCTGAGTGGGAGGAAGGACCACCTGACCATTCACAGGCGCCCCTCCCCTCGTGCTCTCCTCATCGATAACAGACTCACCAGTATTTCCCGTCGGGGGGGGGGGGGGGGGGGGGGGGGAGGGGGGGACACACTACAACCTCTATTATTAGCTCATGTACCATCACGGGAGGTTGTATTCCTGTTATCGAACGTCATATCGGAAGGGAGAACCCCCCCCCCCCCTTCCAGGAACGGTTTTTTTTAATCTTTTTTTTTACAATAGCCATTTTTTTAAAAATATTTTGTTATTCAATTTGAACAAGATGGCTTAAGAAACGTTTTCTGGACTTTTTTATTGTTAAAATGGACATTTTTTGCGCGTATTAGTTTCACTGATTAGTTTCAGCTTCAGGAACGTTTTCTAAATCTTTATTTTTACAATAGCCAATTTTTTCGCGCTCCACGGGAATTATATTTTATTTTGTGCTATTCAATTTCATTCAACAAGATGGCTTTATAAACGTTTTCTGAACCTTTTTAGTGTTAAAATAGACATTTTTTTAGTTTCACTGTTTACTTATTATTCAAGCTTAACAAGATGGCTTCAAGAACGTTTTTCTAAACATTTATTTTTACAATAGCAAATTTTTGGGCGCTCCGCGCAAATTATTTTTAAACTACTTTGCTATTCAATTGGAACAAGATGGCTTCATAAACGTTTTCTGTACCTTTTTAGTGTTAAATTAGACATTGTTGGCGCGCTACGCGCAAATTAGTTTCACTGTTTAATTATTAGTCAAGCTTAACAACATGGCTTCAGGAACGGTTTGTTAACCCTTTCTTTTTACAATAGCCAATATTTTCGCGCTACGCGCAAATTCTTTTTAATTTATTCGCAATTTCAAACCATTTTTTTTATGAATGATATTGATAATAAACCAATATTGAATTGAAATAAAGTTAAGGCTTTTCAATAAAGGGGCAGTGGCGTCGCCAGAGACACCCCCCCCCCCCCCCCAATATTGACGTCGTGTCGGTTGAGATTGGCACTGTTGGTTCATTTGACCACAGAAATCATTATTAGGGTCAAAAGTATGCATATGAAATTTTTTCGCGAGCTATGCGCGCATAATGTGTCCCCAAAATGCAACATTCTTTGCTACAAGCTTGTTTAGAGCCAAAATGTACCTTGATCGTGCCAAAAATAGGTGTAAAGTCAAAAACAATCGCGCGCTGGACTCACACAAGTATTGTCGGTTCATTTGAATTTCTCACCACCAACAATACCCCCACAATATGAATAACATAACTACGCCACAGCAAGGGGGAAATCCATCAACAGGCTCCCCCTGTCCTCGTTACCGCGGATAGCGGTGCGAACCAATGCAATTTACTTTTAAGCCCCCCGGGAAAAAAAATCCTGCGCACGCCTATGCCCAGCAGGCCATGCCCCCCCCCCCCCCCCCCCCCCCATTGAAAAAAGAGTTTTAAAAAAGGAAGAGGAGAAGAAGGAGGAAGAGGAGAAGAAGGAGGAAGAGAAAAAGAAGGAGGAAGAGGAGAAGAAAGAGGAAGAGGAGAAGAAGGAGGAAGAGGAGAAGAAGGAGGAAGAGAAGGAAGTAGGGGAGGAGGAAGAGTAGGGACATATGCGGTGCAAATGTGAGGGATACTAGACCTTTTTAGTGTTAAAAATGTCAATTTTGCACGTATTAATTTCAATGTTTCAATATTCAAGCTTAACAAGAGGGCTTCAGAAACGTTTTTTCTGGACCATTTCAGTTCAAAAACTGGTTTTTTTTGCTCGATTCGCGCTCACCTTTTCAACAGGTTTTAAACATTATAATCGCCCTCAAACCATGCCAAATATTCCAAATATTATGCTGGGGACGTTAAAAACAAAAACGTCATACTGGACCAATTTAAGTGTTAGAAATGTCAATTTTTGTGGACTTCGCGCATTAGTTTCAATGTGTCATTATACAAGCTTGACAAGATGGCTTCAGGACAGTTTTCCATGACCATTTTAGATCAAAAAGTCAAAAATTTGCAGATTTTAAAATTATATTGGCCCTCAGACCCACAAAATATTCTATATAAATATGTGGGGGACGTTAAAAACTTTTAAAAATTCTGAATATTATGTGGGGGACGTTATTATCATACTGGACCATTAGTGTTAGAAATGCAATATTTTTCGTGCTTCGCGCGCATATTAATTTATATACTTCATTATTTAAGCTTAACAAGGTGGCTTCAGGACAGTTTTCCATAACCATTTTAGATAAAACTCGAAAATACTGCGCGCTCCGCGCGCATATTTTCTACAGGTTTCAACATTATAATGGCCCTCAAACCATACCAAATAATCTAAATATTATGTGGGGACGTTAAAAACACCATACTGGACCATTTAAGTGTTAGAAATGACCATTTTTGCGCGCCTCGCGCGTATTAATTTCAATAAGTTATTATTTAAGCTTAACAAGGTGGCTTCAGGACAGTTTTCCATGACCAATTTTAGTTTAAAAACTCAAAATGTTTGGGCGCTCCGCCCGAATACAGATTTTAACATTATTATGACCCTCAAACCACACCAAATATTCTAAATAATTTTTTGCTTATTATCTAAGCTTAACAAGATGGGTTCAGGACAGTTTTTCATGACCATGTTAGTTCAAAAACTCAAGATTTTGGTTTTAATATTATAATGGCCCTTAAACCACACCATACTCTAAATATTATGTGGGGGACGTTAAATATATGTCATACGGTACCTTTTTAGTGTTAAAATCCCCATTTTTGCGCGCTTTGCTCGTATAAGGTTCAACGTTTCAATGTTTAAGATCAACAAGATGGCTTCAGGTTTTTTTGGCCCCCCATCAAAACAGTCCTGGATACGCCATTGTATAAGAGTGTATGAATATCAGCCACTCACTTGACTTGTAGAGGCAACACATTTCCATCATATTGGAATTAGACGGCAACAAACAAAGAAACCAGCGTTAATTGGGAGGAAGGGATATAAAACCTGGAACAATAGTTGGAGTGGATCAATACCGCATCAATTTTCCTCACACGCAGCAACGGCGCCACTGGGGGAAAAAAGGAGGGAAAAGAAAAAAAGGGGGAAATGAAAGAAAGGACAGTGAAAGAAAAGAAAGAAAGAGACAGAAACGAAAGGGAAAGAAAAGAAAAGAGGAAAGGAAAACGGGAAAACCTATAAAGTTTGTAGTGTGAACTTGTGAAGTTGCGGTGGTGTGTCCCAGAGAGATGGGGGATAGACGTGCTCCACTTTGAAGATGAGTTGCTGTGATAAATAAATAACCGAACAAGCGGGTAACCGAAGGAATATCACCAAAATAACCCTAAATTTAACAAACAAAAACAAGCAGCATACTCTCAGTCAATGTGGTTATGCTTTGAATATATTTGTTCATACTTGGGTTTGATATGAATATTTTATGAGGTTGGAATATTATTATAGCAGCTTTCATATGTGCAGATGTAATGGGGCTTTTGACACGTTTGTGCCCTTAAAATGTGACGAGTTTAGGGGATTTTGACACATTGTTAGGCCGAAAATGCAACAGCTTCAGGGGGCGAACCCACCCAGGGGGCTCTGCCCTCTTGACCCCCACAATGGGGCTTCGCCCCTAACGTAGCACCCTGGTGCCAACCCCTGCTCACACAAAATCTGAATGTATACCAAAATCATCACTATATTTTGTGCTCAAAAGTCAATAGAGCATCACTCTCTACACTAGTTGTCAATTGTCAATGTAACACTTCTGTGATGTTCTCAAGCAAGTTGCTGGGCACTGAAAAAAGTAATCGCTACAAATGAGGTATCGTTGGAAAGAGGAACACATCAGCTTTTCATAGAGGAAACACAATATGAATACATTACGAAATATCGGGAAAATAGGTGATTGAAAAACCCTTTTTTTTAGGATTTTAGTACCAGTATTGAATACCGGGTTTTTCAAACCTGCGAGTCATACAGAGACAGACATAGCACAGATTTCTTACAAAATTTCAATAGAGACGATCATCCCTACTTTTCACCGTCTCTGGTTAAAGTGAGCGCCCTGTGGGGCACACTGAAACCCTGATGTTCTGCGGACCAGAAGCAAATCGGGTCAGGATCCATCTCTCCCTTATTTACCGTCCCGTTCCGATTCGGGGAGCATATAATTGCCATATTTGGGTTGACAAACATAGAAATGCTCCGGTTCGGTCTTGGGAAAATAACTTGTGGGTTAGGGTAAATCAAGTTTCCAATAACGTAACGTGATGTGACGCTAGGTAATGTAACGTAACGTTACATATCATAACATATTACAAAACATATAAACGGCCGAGTGCACCAATGGCGGGTAGCTGAAGAATAGCGCTACCTCGCTAGTAACTGAGGCGTAACCCCAAATTTTGAGAGCACCAAACCGGGGTAAGCTACTAGGCTAGTAACTTGCGAGCAATTTATGCTAAATCTTATACCTGACCGGACAAAAGACATGGAAAGAGTTAGTTAAAGCATAACAGTTTATGATGTAACTAAATGATAAATTCTGATTTGCCCGATGGACAATTACATAGATATGATGATAAATGGGACAATTCATTATACATTTATGCCTTATTTACTCAATGATACATCTATGACCAATTCATGAAATATCTTAAATCTATCCACAACGATGCATGCAAACAATCAGTCAACCAACCAATCTTTCAAATTAATTAATTAATCAATTATTTAACATGAAATCAAATACTATTGAAATAAACGAATACATAATTAAATTAATAATTAGACTAATAAACACATATGCCTAGTTATATAAATGAAGGAATGAATTATTAAGAAAATTAGATGAATTAATAAATACATTAAAAGTAAATAAAAAAGATGTATAACAAATAATAATACATACACATAATAAATCAATTGATTAATAATAAATAAATACCAAAGTATGTCAATACCTGGGCCATTATATTGAATGACTGCAGTAAGTCACCACCATGTTTAAAAAAATAAATCATAAAGGAATTTCGGAAATCGAACACGTGTTTTCCGTTTATAAAAGACAGTAGCACGCCACAGAGATTGGACGCTGGAAGTGGCATCATGTTATTAATACACCATTGAACTATTCAATTACAAAACGGATTTGTATTATGAAAATTGTACTTTTTAGTGCAACATTTGTATGTGACACTCGCCTAAAATATGTTTGTATTGACATGATAGTCCCTATATTTGAAAAAGCGGTCATAAATGAATAAATAAAAAAAAATAAAAAAAAATAGAATAATTTGTTTTTAAATAGATTTATAGCACTGGAGCTAACACAAGATAACAGCAACACTATAAACAAAACAAATGTAAACTTACCATCCCGGGTTATTGTTACTGTATCTGACACACCTATTTCATCTGCTGGAACTGTTACCTTGCAGGTTAAATCCTTCCCTTCAACAAATGTGTTGTCAACAGTTACTAATTGTGTGCTGATACTATCAGTAAGTCGAGCATCCTTATTGTCAGTGTTAGTTCGATCAATTGTTTCACCTAATGTCCAAGTCATGTTAGGTGCTGGTTTGGCTCCAATGATTCTGCACTCGAATGTATGTTCACCATCCTTTAAATGCAGAGTTGATTCAACAACTTCTTGTTCATCGAACCAAAGTAGATCGGTTGCTGATGTATCCAAAACTGTAGCAACAGGAATGAGAGATTGCGATTTATGCTACAGCTATTGCAATGTATAAATGTTTGTCAATTGCAATGTGTTCATGTTCTTTCAAAGCACTATAACACTGCAATTTAAAACAAGATGAAAACAAAGATTTCTATGTCCAATTCATCAAATAGATTTAATAACAATATTGAATCAAGTTCTTTTCTTCTTTTCCATTATGAGTGGGCTATAAATGATTTTTTTTCTCACCCAGGTACCAATTTTTTTATAATCCCACTTATCTCAACATGAAATAACAAAATGTTCAGTCAGGGCTCAGGGGTCCAATAACCAAGTGTGCAGCATCTCTTATGTCACCATATCTGGTGAATCTTTCATATTACTAATTTTATGACTTGTTGCTGTGATTTTGGTGTCTAAATAAATGTAAATGAGCTCAAACTAGCTGATTTTGAAAGTTACATACAAATCGGACATTGCGTTTTCTTAAAAATTGACGTTTTGGGTGTAAAATTGGCCATGAGGGCGCTTTTCAAGATTTTGCCCAAATTATCAATCATTCGCTATTTTCAACTTTACAGCTACGAAGATGATCATAGGTTTGACTTACGCAAGAAATTTGAGCGTTCTATCACAATTCGTTTGTCCGTAGCACTCATTTGAAAGTTCCTTGCACTCCTCACCGCTCCTATTCAAAAGCGCCCTTGTGGTCAATTTTGACACAAACCGTCAATCATTAAGAAAACGCAATGTCCGATATTTATGTTACTTTCAAAATTAGCTAGTTTGAGCTCATTTACATTTATTTAGACACCAATTCACAGCAATGGGACATTAAGTGTCCTTTTATTTATCTAATAATGAAACTATACCTACCTATCTTATCAATCACGGTTTGCATTACAGGGACCTTAATCCTTATATGTGTAAAAAAGTTCATACATGTGATACAATTGTAAAAACTTTGGGACGCTCCCAGGAGGGCCACAAATTGCGGACCCTGGGACGTTCAATTTTCATGCCCTCTATCATAAAATTCAAAGCCTTATTATCATGATTATGAACTATTGAGGCACCATATTCCGACATCCAGTATGAAATGCCTGGAAGTCAGAAAGATAACCTGCGACGGTTGTAGATTGTAGGCCGAGGTCATGACAGGTCCGGAGAAAATCAGCGACCTCCCCTACATTCGCAGTACATGGATCAATTTCCTGCACCACTTAATGAAGTGTTTTGCTCTACTAGAATATACTTAGAGAGTAGAGGCTCGTCTTCCTCGAGCGGCAAGTCCTGCAGCCTCTTCAGATAGGCCCTCTTTTTCAAATCGTCGTTGGATAAGCTCCAAGCAGCCAACCTCAGTTCCATCGTTGCATGGACCCCGGCATTCTGAGGATGTCCGGGTTCTGATGGGGAAGGCGGATGGGGTTCTGGACTGACAGCATCATCAGAGTCTGGAACCAGGGGCGTTTGGGCTAGAAGGGGACAATGAGAAGAATCTGGCAATCCTCTTCCTTGATCTTTTGGAGGACCTTGCTGATGAGAGGGATCGGTGGAAAAGCATACGCTCGAAAACCTTAGAAGATATCGACAGGGTGTCCACCGCCCACGCCCGGGGGCCTGCATTCTGCTGCAATTCTGCCTGTTGCTTTCGGACGCGAACAAGTCTATGGTCGGGAATCCCCTGATTGACAACAGCTCCTGAAAAACTGGCCTCGAGAGGGCCCAGTTGTTCATACTGGTGCAGACGACGATGGACACGCGAAACCCTAAATTTTGGATTCGTATTGGAATAACACGTAATCGCGAATGTTGATCTAATCATTTTCAAAAAATCATCATAGGTTAGAAGAAAATGTTTCCAATCCAAAACCGTGTTGGGTGGCTAACCACCGCAGTGTCAGTATCATTTTTTAAATTTAAACCGTTGTTAAGCGTTCGTCTCATTCACTTGATCACGTAACCTCGTTCGCATATTTTAACCAGAATACTTGTGAATACGCCCGTGTCCAGCGTCGTCTGTACTGGTGGACACCTCACGATAGGTTGTCTGCTAGGACGTTGGACACTCCGGGAATATGAACTGCAGACAAGATTATTCCCCTTTCCAGGCCCCAGAGGATGAGAGATCTGACTTTCCTGCGGACTTTGGATCTCGTCCCCCTGCTTGTTGATGTACGCCACTATGGTGGAGTTGTTGGACTTTACAAGGGTTCTCATTCCTCTGACTGAGTCCTCCAGACTTTGAAGAGCGTCCCTCACTGCCCACAGCTCTAACACGTTGATGTGAAAAGTCGCCTCCTCCGCGGACCATGTCCCCTGGACCGACGAGGTCGTGATGAAGCCACGTCTGTAGTCAGGACAACTTGATGAGGGGTGGGGTGGGGAAGAGAACCCCGACATTCAGATTGGAAGAGACAGTACACAATATCTCGGAGCGGACCTCCGGTGAGAAATGTTTCCGAAGGCTCTGAGGCTGACTCAGGGCATCAAATTTGCTCATAAAATAAATCTGGATCTAATCAGTCGCATATGAAGCCTGCAAAAGGGGAACAGATCCACCATGCTGGCCATCAGACCCAAGACCCAAAGCCACTCCGACGCTGGGGCTGAATGCTTCATTGCGAACATATGAAGCCTGCAAAAGGGGACCAGATCCACCATGCTGGCCATCAGACCCAGGACCGAAGACACTCTGATGCTGGGGCTGCATGCTTCATTGCGAATGAGCGGGCGCCATCTACTATTCTCAAGATTCTTTCCAGAGTGGGAAAAAAATCAACCCGTTAACGAGTTCCAGGCTCCGAGGAAAACCGGGTCCAGTGACGGAACGAGATTTGACTGGTCGAGGTTGACAATAAATCCTAGTTGCGTCACCTCCTCCAGGACCGCTGACACTGTTTGCGACGTGGCTATCAAAGAACTGTCCGCAATCGTCTAAGAACATGTAAAATCTGAATCCTGCGACTGCGAAGGTATGAACCCATCTCCTGCCTGCAAGTGTGAAAACTCTTGGGGCTGTAGAAAGACCGAAGGGGAGACTCTGGAAGGCATAGGCCTGGCCCCTCAACATGAAAACGGAGCCATTTCCGTTGGAGGGATGGATGGGGACATGCAGGTATGCATCCTTCAGATCTATTGAAGCTGCCCATCTTCCTAGTATCAAAGCCTTCAGAATAGTTGCCATTGCCTCCATTTTGAACTTCTCTGGACGGATGAACAAGTTCAACAGCTTCAAGTTCATGATCGGCCTCCACTCTCCGTTCTTCTTTGTTGTAAGAAAAAAACGTTGATCAAAACCCCAGACTGAAGGGAGGATAAATGGCGACCACCGCGCCCTTTAAGACAAGCTTGTGAACCTCCTCTATCAATGTAACCCTTTGTTGTCACGCGCGACTCGATGAGGCCGACAACCTTTCAAAAGCCTCGGCCGCCACAACAAAGTTTACGGTGTGACTTGGAGTTATCACCCGAAGATGTAGGCGCTGGACACGCCGTAGAGGGACTCTTGCCCCCTCTAGAGCGTGACCTACCACCTCTACCCCTACCTCTGGTCCCCCCTTCGTTAGTACGGACGAGAGAAAGAAGGATTCTGATTTATTGATACTGGTGTTTAGGGGTAAATAGGAGCCTCTCTTACTACCCCTGCTTTGCTGACTATGTGCTGCCTTCGGTGGAGATTTTCTGACTAGCTTCAATCAATCAATCAATCACTGAAATTTATATAGCGCCAGAACCAAGAAACTTGTACTAAGGCGCTTTGGCACAATGTAATACAGAGAAAAAAACTACTTTACAAAAGCATGTTCAAAAAGATGACATTTTAAAAGTCGTTTAAATATGTTGACGGAATCTGCATTTCTGATATGATCTGGAAGCCGGTTCCATTGACGAGGAGCATAGGATGAGAAGGCACGATCAGCAAAAGTGATAAGGTGAGTTCTGGGTTCAACCGAATGTGGTGCAAGTTTGCAAGATAGTCCGGTGTTTGTTGATGGAGAGATTTATATGTGAGGACTAAATTCTTGAAATCAATCCTATACTCAATTGGAAGCCAATGACGGTGAACAAGATCTTGAGATATAGGGTCATACTTTCTCTTTCTCATCACCAACCGTGCTGCAGTACGTTGCACATTCTGAAATCTTGTGATGAGAGTCTTGTTTATGCCAGCTAGTAAGCTTAATGGAAGCGTCAGCAATCTTTTGTTTTGAGACCGTCTTTGCTGTCCTTCTAGACATACCACCAAACATCAAGGCTGGGTCTCTGTCAAAGGGCGCGTCGGCAAGTTGGTCTACTAAAGGCGTGATTACCTCATGCTTCAAACCAGACAAAACGTTCCTCCGCCGGAGTATTTCCAACCCCTGATGTGACCTTGTTGACGTCACCATGGTACGACCCGCCATGTCCATAGCCAACCTATCCGAGGTGAACAACCTCTTCTCTAATTCAGACGCTGACCTGTCAATTGAAGGTTGAAGATCAAAAGCCAAAGCGTTCAATAACGACATCTGAAAAAATGCCTAAACGCCGAACACAAGACCAGTCCTTTTGTTCCAGACACTAGGTCTCATTCCGCTCCTTGCTGTACCCGTCCGACTGGTTAGTCCTAGACCTATCCTTCATGTAACCCAGAACCTCCTCATCGACTTTTGATAACAAATGGTTTCATAGTTCATCTGACTGGCTCAGAAAGCAAGCTGCATAATCCTTTCATCTGACTTTGCATCCTTCGCGAGCTCAGCAAAAGTCTTCTTCTGCATTGTTGTCAGTTCTGTATGAACCTCCGAAGGGAGGAGAAAGAAACCGAGGCCTTCTTAACAAGGTCGTTCAGGCTGTTGTAAAAGAATTAACCTGACTGCGGTTCATCTAGTGTCTCCTCCACAGTCAGGCCCATGCAAAAAGCCGTGTGGCGCAGTAGCGGCACAACCCATTCTTGTGGGAAAAGTTTACCTCTACTACTCTCTTGCCACTTGAAATCATAAGGGGAAGGTAGATCAGCTTCGGGCTGTCTCAGGACATTAGAGGGGAAGATCTCAGATGAATCATCTTCATCTTCTTCTTCCTCCTTCTCCTGACTTTCCATCCCCCTCTGAGTAGTTCTCATCATCGTCATCATCCTCAACATTCTCCTCCTGATCGTCACTCCCGTTATCAGAAGCTAAGTCCACAGTGCGAACAGACCCGGGTTGCCTGGCCTGATTCGTACTAGGGCTGAGATGTACTAGCTACATTACTGGACATTAGTCTTCGAGAAATCTGCCACTGTTGGAACATCGTATTGCTGTCGTCAGCAATCGATGCACCAGGCATGACGCTCAAGGACGAGGATTGTCTGTTAATCTGATTAACGGACTGTCCTGTCTGCTGTTCATACTGGGTATCGCTAACAGCTTGTGTTTGGGAAGACTGATAATAGCTTGAAGGTAATGGAATGTTACCGTCTCTATTATTTGGTGGGTAATAAACATATCTTCCAACACCATCAGGCCGAGACCAATTACCTTTATAATTGGTATCGACTCTGGGATCATAGCTTGACGAGATAATCGGAGGGTAACCCCGATATACAGATTCTGACATATTAGAAACTGATAACATGTATCGAGCCTAACAAGTAAACAACCAAAATGACGGCTCCGTTTCCAAGGATACACGGGCATGATACAAGAGCTACAAGGATCGTGCCTATAGAGAGGATAAACGGAACGGGTTAGAAACCCTGTTAATGAACCGATAACCTACTCTTACGGATCCAACATTTAATACTAGGGTGCTATACCCTGTCTTCGGAAATGTATGAAGAGCCCTAAAAAGTAAAGTATGTAATATATTTATAGAGGGATAGACGGAACGGATTAGAAACCCTGTTAGTGAATCGACTATCTTTTCTTTCGGATCTATAGTTCACTACAATTAGAGAGCCCTATGTTTATAGAGGATACGGAACGGGGTAATTAGAACCCTGTTGGTTAGTGAACCGCATTAATCATATCTTACGGATCCAGTTCGATACGAGGGTGAAAGGGTACCTCTTATACAGAAAGGAGAGCCTTAATTTTCATCATGAGAGAATTCACTTAAGGATCCAACATTTAAAGGTGTATGTTCCGACTTTTGGCTATGATTTTTTTTCTTCACATCATGATATTTTGATAATTATAAGAATCCCTATATTTTTCTCATTAGACTATATTAAAAAAAAATCTTTTGTCTAGCAAAGCTTTTCAGATTTTCAAAACCTAATGCGGAATGCGGTGTTTTTTTTAAGGTTTTTTTTTTTATAAATATAAAATATTGAAATCCGATCAATGAAAATCTGAAAAATCGGTGAAACTTTTGCGATTTTTTTGAAGAAAAAAAAAAAAATATATATATTTTTAAAATCCTGACGAAGCACGAGTCCGAAAATGGATCAAATGGACTTAACTTCAATATAAAAGTTCGTAAAGTCTAAATAAATTGGATAGAAACCAAAGAAAACACATAGGCTCAATAAAAAGCCTACATGAATCAGTCCTTAAAAGGCAACTATCAGAAGATAGTACCACATACGTGTTATCTGTATGGTTGCCAAAAGAGAAGGTGTTGCCAGGTTTGGGCGACCAGGTCGCCAATTACAGGTGTTACCGCATACGCTACTATGTAGCCCAATGATAGGATTTAAGGGGTACCGCTAAAGTTTGAATATTTTGGGGGAATAATCGTCCTGGGGAGATTAATGCAAACCGTGATTGATAAGATAGGTAGGTATAGTGTATTATGTAATAAATTGAAAATGTTGTTATCATGTTGCGATAGGTCAAATGGAATATTTAAAAATTGTTACCTGGGGAAAATAACCAAAATAACCCATTAGCCAACTCCTTTTTCCATTGAAAACATAACTCTTAAAAAATAAAAAATATGTAAACATCTTGCTGTTTTATGACTTTTTGTCCAAACTTAGATGTCTATTGAATATCAGATTTATTGTACAAACTTATTGGGGTCGGTATTCAATTGCTCATAAAACCCTTTTTTCACCAATGTCAATATCAAAAATAATGGGTCGGTCGAGCCAGTACAACAGGGGGAGGGTATTGTTGCCTAACTGGCAATACAATTCATTGTTGAGACTTACCATTCACATTTAAAATATGGTCATCACTGAAAGTTGGATACCCCAGGACGAGAACCTGGCACCAATAAGTTCCTTCATCTTTATCTAGGTCCACGTTTGATATTGATAAGATACTAGAACCAGAACCAACATTAATATCATCTGTACTAATTACATAGTCAGGTGGCCCATAACCATCTCCATATGTAACATTTGGAGAGGAGTCTAAGTAATAGCCTATTTCTGGTGCAGTTACCAGGTCTGGACCAAATCTCCATGTTAGACGAGCTACCTCATCTGTAGGGTTTCTTGTTGAATATGTACAGGTTAATTGTGTTGATGATTTGTTCAAAACTTGAACATCGCCACTGATTACAGCTTCTTCTTGTGCTGAGACACCTGCATGTTTAAATGTCAAAATAGAAATAAAGTAAATTGTATTTAGTATACCATAACTTGTGCCGCCGCCGGCGAATTTATTAACCGTACTCTCTCACTGTATAAATGTATTGCTGTACTATGTACATGTGCTATCCACTTTACTCCGTCAGGTATCAAATGTTGTTTACGGTAATAAAAATCGCCCGCCGCCGCGTCAGAAAATTAAGAGAGGGGGATGGTGTGACATGGTTTCTCTTAAACCTGCACTGAAAATAGAGCTCTCGATAAATGACAGTGTCTTTAGACTCAAATATTAGGGGGAAATCTCCCCTTGCACCCCCCCCCCCCCCCCCCCCCCCCCCAAATCTGGCTACGCAACTGCCACAAAGTGCTTAGATTCATTACAGTGTGGCAACTGCATCTCAATGCTCAACTCATGGTCATGCGTTTTAAGCTCGCCTCCATCTGTGTTACATGCTGATTTTCGCTTCCCCAACATGATATTACATTTACAATATTGCTTTTACTAATGTACATTATAACCCCCATAAGGTAGTAAATTAATACTTTTTCTGAAATGAAATTGCATGAGGATCCAAATATGCCATTAAAAAAAGTGCAGCGCCCTCTTGTGTCGCCATATCTGATCCTTGTGGAGGAGTGGGTTTGAGTATAAAATCTTTCATATTACTCATTTTGTGGGTTGTGGGTTGTGATTTTGGTGTATGAGCTCTAACTAGCTAAAGTTTTGTAAGTTACATAAAATATCGGACATCGCGTTTTCTTAAATAGTGACAAGCATAGTTCATCTAAAGAATATAACCATACATCTTTGGAAAGCTGATATACTAAGGATTTTAATGGCACTAATTCTAACCTGATATTCAGGGTGGCCAAAACATCATATAGGGTGTAACAAAAGAAATATACATGACATACTTAACTTTTTAAAAGGACTCCACATTTGTTCCCAGTATGTAGAAATTAAATTGTAACTTTGTCATATAGTGAGCTATATGGGGTTTGATTAATTGGCCGTATAGTATTATATTACAGGAAGGGAGCTGTGCTGGCCTGGATGACACAGGAAGCAAACCCACCTGACAGCCTTGGATTAGCACATGTTTTGCTGGGGGACATGGTTATTATTATGGGATAGGCACATGGTTTGATTGCTGGGCTACAGGTTGGTGATTGGTGGGTTGGTTATTATTATTGGATGGGCAGAGGGAGTATTATGGGATGGAGTGGGACATGTGTTAATATTGAGGAATACCAGTTCTCTTTTGCTTGTGGCTTGATGTGAGATGGACGTGGGCTACCAGTGCTGCATTGAATAAAAATACCTAAATAAATGGATTGAAAGCTTAGATATATTTGCTGTGTCATCAATGAACTATGGATTAATCTTACTATAGCCGCAAGCTCTATGACAAACTTATTGATGAGAAAGCATATGATTTTTCCTTTCCTAAAATGTATAATTTGTGGGGGTTTCTTCGCTCATTAATCATAGAAAATAGCTAACTATCTTTAAAGTTTTAAAAAAGTTTCTTAAAAGGTACAATATGCCCGTATAGGCTTTGGAACTGTGAAATCCGTTCACTAAATAACCATACTTTTAAAGGGATACGCAGTAGAGTTAAAGAATTATTTTGTTATAAAACTTACTTCAGAATTCAAGATGGACATTAATAATGGCCATTGGTTGGCGGGCCAAGCCCGCCAACCTTATAGCATCAGATTGCATATTCTTGGACATTTAGGTGTTTCTACATATACATGGAGGCTGCCATTTTGTTTTTTAGTATATGGAAAAATTGTCTAAATTATTTGTAGTCTTTGTAAATTACATGTACCTATGCAGTTTATTTTAAACAGTCCTGCAGTCTGTGATGGAGTCAAAGCTATATTTGTTTAGCCTTGATGATTCAATCAGAGAGATGTTATTAGACTCCCAACAGAGAGACATAATAGCTTATCTTGTTTGACTAAAGAGGACATCTCCCAACTGTCCTGGGGTTGTTTAATGAGTTGTGGATGTCATACCTAGATTGTTCTTCAGATGGTACCCCCCCCCCCCCCCCCCCCCCCCCCCCTCCATGCACAAACATCAACTTTATTGGTTTTCCTGTACTATTTTTAGACTGTTGTGTTTTGATTTGGGGTGTGTTTTTTTTTGTTTGAAAGATACATACACCATATCCCTGGTATTTTGGTATGCAACAGAATGAACAGATGCTTCAGAAAATGGTTACAAAACATGATTCTTTCTCTTGGATCGCCCCCCATTCCATTTCAATGGGAATTTTTTCTATAATAAACAAATAAATTCTACTTCAACCATAGTTTTACTAACGAATATGGGCCATATTAAATTGAATATAATTCTAATCAAATTAATTGAATATATATGACATATTTAAAAACTTAAATTGAATGTAAAATTTAAATAATTTGTATATTTGTATATTTACTTATTTACTTTTTATATTATTAATTATCTACATAATTATTCATTTATTTATTTAATCATTTTTTATTTATTAATGTTTTCTCATGTTTATTTGTTTTAATTTCTTTATTTTATAAGTAATTTTTAATATTTTAATTTTTAATATGCGTGTATTTATGTATTGATTCATTAGTTTATTGATTCATTTATTTTCGATTAAAAATTTAATTTTCGATTTATATTATTATCTATTAACAAAATTATTCAACTATTTATTTAAAAGTATTTAAAAAAAATACTCATTTATTTATTTCTACATTTAATTTATGTATTGATCAAATAAATTGAATACATATGACATATATTTAAAACTTAAAGTGAATGTTAAAACCGTGTTTATCACTAAACTATGGCTGTAATTTATATTGCTTCCTAGTAATGCCATGCAAGAATCTTGCACAATTATCATCTATGCGCTTGCTTCTTCTGCCACATAATTTTAGCAACTAAAAGCCGTATTTACAAATGTTGCTATTTTTGCTCTTTCTATTTGCCTTATATCGCAATTTCCTTTTGACCGGCAACTTTTTTTTATTACTGTTGCCCACTCACGAAATCACGAAGGGAGCCATATGCCCACCCAATCGTATTCTTATTACGACTGTTTATAGCTGTGGAGAACCCATGGTTTTGAAACACATGTGACCTTCTCACTCTAAATCAAGGACGTCAATGAATCACCCATGTCGATGGCAAGGATTTCTACCTATAGGTTGTGATTCTACTAAATTAGGTATATAACTCTATGTCAGCCTACACCAGGACCGGAAAACGCTTAACAATTAATGGACCCATCGTGCTCCCGGGCCCCAACTAGTGTGAAATTTTAATCGACCTTTTGCTCTTTTTCTGAATCCTTACAAGTGCAAATTCACACACATGCACCATACAGACAAAGCTTTGCTATTTTAACGATGTTATGTATATTTTTTGTAGTTGTAAGATTAAACATTTTCCTACCTTGAACCATTAAAAGAATGACTGTTAGAACAATATAGAACTCATTTCTGTAGCCCATCTTTGATACCTGGAAATTAATAGCATACATAAAGTTAAGAAAGGTTAGGTAAGTTTTCAGAAAGGTGGAGTTTTATTTGGAACGATGATTTTGATCCATATAATTTGGCTTGATTTGTATTTTAGGAAATAGTACTAGGGTAAACTGGGGCAAAAAGCGTTCATAAAGACATATCCCAGAATGGCAATAAACGTTGCAATAAGTGTGTGTCTATTTGGGATCTGTATATTTGTTGGGCCGTTCCGAATAGTTTAATATGACAAACCCGCGAATTTTACTGATCAATTTAGTGGCGCAATCCTGTTTCAAATGGCTCTGGCCCCACTGAAACGCAACAATTTCATTATAAAATGTGTATCTTGTGTCAAGAGGTGCACCGCTATCCGCTCCAAAATTAATGTTACACTTAGCTTTATTTAAGAAGACCGGTTTCTGGTAGAGATATTCATCAATCTATTTCCGTGTTTATAGTGTATAGGTGAGCGCAACCGTGTATTAAACATGTTCCCCTTGTTCCCTAGGTTCTGATGCTTCAGCCACCAATGACAGCTGACATTAGGGGAGTAATTTTAAATTCTAGCAATAGGGGGGGGGGGGGGGGGGGGGGGGGGGGGGGGGGGGGGGGGGGGGGGGGGGGGGGGGGGGGGGGGGCGGGTGGTGGTGGTTGTAATTTTTCCAAAGCAACTCCCCACCTCCTCTCGTAAGCCTTTTCACACTGGTCTGACAATCGATCTTTGGGCGATTTATCGTTCTTTTGTAGGCGATATCGCTATGAGCATGCTGAGGATCGATCGCCACAAATGCATGGGCACTTCTGTGATTCAAATGACTGATGATTGATCGAATTTCTTGCACCGTTAAAAGCGGCCAAATTAGTCTCCACTAGCGACAACCACGTTACTAACTAAAAGGTCCCTTATAATTACATTTATCCCACGACGAACCTTCACGGTATATAACTCAATTTTAAGGCGAAATGGTACAAAAGGGGTAGTTATAGGCAATTGAGGCAATAATGTAATACTTGACGATATTCTGGCCTTATACGGTAATTTAGTTTCATGATTATTGGGGAAATAATCAAGTTTTCTGAAGTACTTGCGAGAAAAACATATTTGCTGGCCGGGAGTTGAGCACCCTTGTGTTAACTAGGTAGCGCCCGGCACTATGAAAACTCTCTCATTGCTTGCGTGGTAGATTTCGATCGCGACAGGAGCATGCGCAGATGCGATTTTTGTGTAAGTGGTCTGTGATTTTGTCAATATTATATTTTTACTGTGATTTGTCGATCTGCATTAAATGCAAAAAGTAACAACGCCCCCGGCTGGACTCGAACCACCAACCTTTCGGTTAACAGCCGAACGCGCTAACCAATTGCGCCACGGAGGTGATTATTACTAGGCTGTTTTGGTTTGTCATGTTCACCCGTACACTTCCCCGTACACTTTCTTGCAAAGTCGGGCATCGTTTTTTCTCAAATGTTGCTTGCATATTGCCTTTGCTGTCGCCTTTAATACATGTGCTGTTACTTGAACTTGGAACCAACGTTTAATTTGAACTGTCTATTTTCAATAAAAAAATACTCCAATACGGGAAAAAAATCAGAAAAGCTCACAGACAACAAATAAGAACATCATTTTACTCGACCTAGAATTTCAATCAACGGATTTCAATCATCGGCAAAACCCGATGATGTGAGTGACGTCATTTAATGAGCTCATTAGCATAATTTATGTCCGTGAAATATACAATAGGGTTTTGGTAGTGCCCGGGTAGCGCCCGGGTAGCGCCCGGGTAGTTGATCGGTCCTGTCGGTTTGGGTCAACCACCGAAGGTCGTGTAAACCCCCACCCTAATGTTCAAAAGTTTGCGTCAATCCCCCATCCTAATCTTCAAAAGTGTGCATTAAACAATGGAAGTAACTTTTCTTTCTGTGTCGTCCCCCCATCAACTTCCCTGACAGCAATGACAAAGGTGATGTTAACCATAATAATATGAAATTTTACAAGCGCTGTGACTTTTGAACTATTAATAAAATAAAAGTTGACATTTCTGGAAAGGTAATGAGTCAGAGAATTCATTTGGGGTATCAAATTTCAAATGCTGATTTGTTCCCTTCAATTTTGACCAAAATATCCCTTTTTTGGCTCAACATTTTTCGGACAACGTAACAAGAAAGGTCTTTTTTCTAACCTTGTCAGCATTAAGAACCATATTCAGTAAGAATCAAGGAAATGTTGAAAAATGTGGCAGACTGAAAAATATGAATTTTCTTCATACCTTGTGCATGGATGGACCTATGGTCAAAGTCAACAAATATGGGAAAAAAATTGGTGTCACATGTATGTTACCATGGTTACGGGCAATTCCATTAATTTGATGATTTTTCTCATTTTTTGCTGTTTTAAATGCTAATTTTAGCTCAACTTGGATCCCACATTTGTAGCATACAAAATACTTTTTACAAATTCTTGTTTTTATATATGAAAGAACAGTCCACAGTCAAACTAATCCATATTTTAAAAAAAATCTTGGTATTTGCAATTGGACTATACCATGTTTCCAAATAGGGGTGTTTCGTCCCTTTTACAAACTATCAATTATTAGCCAAATCTAATCACCGTTAACCCTGAAAGTGGCACTTTTTTTTCAAAGATATTTTGCATGTAGAGAGTAACAATGTTGCTCAATTGAATTTCCATGAGAAAAGTGTGGGTAATCTTTAAACATGGCAGCAGTGTTTCCAGAAAGATAGGTATTTTTGAAAAATCTTAAAATGCCTATTATCAAAAAACGGACAATTAAACAGTGAATTACATATATATAAGCGTTGATTAGGAGATATATTGAAGATATTACTTGTTTTGTGAATGTTTGCAATAAAATAATATGAAATTTACTTGTTAAAGTTGCCAGAGTTCTCTTTTTTACCTCAAATTAGCAATATTGCAACATATGCCATGTTGAGTATAGTATTAACATATTAGTCCATGAGCCCGTAGGGTCGGTCAGTACCATGTCGAGGGAGTAAGGCTAATAATGATTTTTGTATTGGTATGGATCCATGAAACCAGAATATGATTGATAGCAAATTCAAAGCGGTAGCTTTCTGTGTGTTATCAGCACATTTTCAAAATGGCCGCCAAAATGCAAACAAAAAGCACACTAATAAACTTATGATGAATATTGGAAACCCTGTTGGATGTCAATAACGCAGTACTGTATGTATTAGACCACTAGACACTCTTATCCGGATATTTTGCTATGTTAACACATCTAAATCCAAAATGGCCGCCAAAAATGATAAAATTCCATATATTGGCATATATAAACCAACATGTATGATCAGAGTATAGTTTTAACAATGGGATGTATGTGTTAGACCCTTAGAAACTCATATCTAGTAATTTTGCTTTGATAACATACTTTAAAACCAAAATGGCCGCCAAATAAATGGCAAAAAATGGTAAAAAGTGGTCAGAATTCCATGAAATAGCATAATATCAACCGAAATGTATGATGAAAATATATTTTTAACGATGGGATGTATGTGTTAGACCACTAGTAACTCATATCCAGTATTCATGCTTTGTTAACATAGTTCAAAATCCAAAATGGCTGCCAAAGTGGCCCAAATATGGTTCCCGAAGTGGCTGCAAAAATTGTCAAATTCCATAAAATGGGATAATATCAACCTAAATGTAAGATGTAATACAGTTTTAATGATGTATTAGACCACTAGTAACTCATATCTAGTATTTTTGCTTTGTTAGCATACTTAAAAATCCAAAATGGCCACCAAATGGATCCCAAAATAACTGAACAAATTGTCGAAATTCCATAAAATGGTATAATATCAACCAAAATGTATGAAGAAAGTATAGTTTTAATGGAATTTCGACAATTTGTTCAGTTATTTTGGGATTCAGTATATTTGCATAATAACGTACACTAAATCCAAGATGGCCACCAAAACGGCCTCTGTAAATGTTAAAATAGTCTACATGAGTGAATGATAATCCACAATAGACATTGTAAGAGTGTATATTACATCACATTCACCAAAAAGTATGTTCTAAAACTGCAAAGCTTTTTCTTTTAGATATAAGGCTCATCTCTTTGACAATTTGATTCTGTATCACTTTCCAAAATGGCTGCCAGAATGGTTAAGTTTATGTTAAATTACCTAAAACAATTGTTTAAATGACCATTTTATGTAATACTAATACCCCCAAATCTAATAAGACAGCATTTAACATATGTCTATGATCAAGTTTAGGGGCTGTAGATTTTTTTTGGAAAAAGTCAACACTTTCTGGCAACACTGTTCCAACAGGTATGAATTACCCATGGATATTTTTATATATTATTATTCAGACATCCCTCAAGCTTTCATTTGTAGAAGGTGAATGCAAAAAAACCACCACTTTGCTAGTTGTGATTAATTTACGAAGGTGTATTTTTTTCACACGATTTATTATGAAAAACACCCCTTTTTCAAATAATGGTATATCCCATAATACAATTTGCCCAAGTTTTTTTGTTGCATGAAATGAAAGTTGAGACATGTATGGTTATATTTTTGAATGAAAATAAAATCCTGGTTGTATTGTTTGTTCAAAATGATATGTGTAAATTAGCAGTTTTTAATTTCTGAAAAATTGAAAATTTTGTTAAAAACCATGAAAATTCTAATATGTGTCGTTGTCATGGCAACGAAGGCAAAAAAAAAAAAAAGTTCCATTTTAGTGTTTATTGACCAAAGGTCTATCAATGACCAAAGTATAATGGAAATTCATATTTGTATGTCTGCCAACAAAAACTTGATTTTTAGGGACAATGTCACTTAACTCTCTGTGAAATTGCCAAAATCACACCAAAATCATATAATGATACTTCTCTAGCGGTTTTTTATAAACGCCGGGAATACTGAAGTTGAGTGGGTTAACGTTCTAAAGTTGCAATTTTAAACCGGCAACGTGTTTTCACATTCCACAACGTGTTCACAAGTTAAGCATTTTTACTGTGCATTGGTTTTGGGAATATTTAATTTAGTTTACGTGTAAAACCAATATGAATTGGCAAATTTAGGCAAATCGTGCCAGCGTCTTTTGTACATTCAAATGAATTTAAAAACACCACAATCTTCAAATAAGACTGACAAAACGGACTATAGGCCTAGGCCTAGTTAGCGCAATTAACCTGCACTATTTAAATTTACCAGTTGTGTCCATTACTTACCACACACAATTGTAACTTCGACTCCTCCTGTAATGTCCTGTAATGTCACCGAATGAAATTCACTGTCTGGATCTGTAAATCATATTGCTTATTCCGACTATAAACCATTCATGAACATCCAGACCAACAGTATCCAGACCCTAAAGTAGATTCATAGACTTTGGTCGGTAAATCATTCCATTTCATGCAGAGGTAATCGAAGCAAAAGAGGGGGAGGTTCCTGAATTTTATTCGTAATATACAAGGTTAATACCTTATCGGCCGAGTGCACCAAACTGGCGTCAATTACATGCGATGTAAGCTACCTCGCTAGTATTAATACCCTAACTACAGGGTGTATCAAAAAAATTAGGACACTTTTTCATGACAGTGTAATACTTGTTATAATCATTGGACCATGACCAATTTAGTCTCAATGTAAAGCCCAATTAATTATTATGATATCCTGAAGATATTAGATCAATCCGATGAAAAATAAGAACACTAGCATAATTTGCGTAAACCATGTCATTTACTGGTTTGTACAATGGGATTTACATGTATAGACCAGTAAATAACATGGTTTACGTTTCAATACGTTTCAATAATTATAAACATAGAAAATAATCTATCAGTCAATAGCAAAGATTAGTTTGGTAATCCATTATTCTGGCACAAATCAATACTGGCTAAATAGGCCTAATCCACAAATCAGATGCATGCATATTCTGTGCAAATTAAAACAGTTGTCGAACCCACTGTAGATGGTTCATTAGCATGATAAGAAGTAGAATTGGCATTAATAGTGTGCACGTTCATGTTAATCTACTGTTACTGTGTGAATGACCATTGTACATACTACAAAATAGATTGCCTTGCCTAATAGGTCACAATTTCCTTAATTAATAATGGATTTTTCTCATCTTTTCAGGATTTTATCTTTATCAGTTGTTCTTTACATTAAAATAAAAATTGGTCATGCTTCAGTGGTTTAACAAGGATTTAAACCATCATCAAAAAGTGTCCTAATTTTTTTGATACACCCTGTACAGCGTAAATTACTAGCGATGTAATTTTGAGTGATGAGTACAAATCTTTGTTGTACTCATCACTGTAAATTGAACAACAGTTAATATGGGCGCACAACACTATCGGCCGAGTGCACCAAACTGGCGTAACTATATGGAGGTAAGTCCCTAGTTGCCCTAACTGTAGCGTAACTTACTAAAGATGTAATTCTGAGAGCATAACTGGCGAGTAACACCAGAATAGTAACTAGCGATGTAAATATCCACATTAATCAGCATCGTCCCATTACAAAATTAATTGTCGCATGTGCCAAGTGTTTATCTATACTTTACTGTAAAATTCTGACGTGAATGGTCCTACGTAAAATTCAAAATGTGTCGTCACTCGCTAGGTCATAGGTAAGTGTAAATAAATAATCACATAGAATCGGCTATCGGTCCGGATAAAATGTTGCCATTTTGTGGCCAAAAAATTCGAAGTTGTTTACCGCTTTTTCAAATATAAGGAATATCATGTCATTACAAACATATTTTGGGTGAGTGTCACATACAAATGTTGCACTAAAAGGTACAATTTTCATGATAAAAATCCGTTTTTGTAATTGAATAGTTCAATGGTGTATTAATAATATGATGCCACTTCTATATGATGCCACTGCGGCGTGCTACTGTGATCCTGTTTTTTTATATACGGAAAACACGGGTTCGATTCCCGAAATTCCCTTATGTTTTATTTTTTAAACATGATGCTTGGTGACTTAATGAAATCATTGAATATAATGGCCTAGGTATTGACATACTTTAGTATTTATTTAGTATTAATCAATTGATTTGTTAAATGTGTATGTGTTATTATTTTGTATACATCTTTTTTATTTACTTTTTTTATTTATTTATATATTTTAATTATTCGGTCATTCATTTATATAACTAGGCATTGTGTTTATTCATTTATTTAATTATATATTCGTTTGATAGAAATCGTATCGTAAAAAATGATCAAATTATCTGTCCCTGTTTTCCAGTAAAATGCACATTTCCAAGGGGGGGGGGGGGCGGCTTATTTCTTTTGACCTGTTTATCTAATTAACATAGGGAACTAAATAAGAACCATTGTTATTATTATAAACAATGCCGTAAAGTTACAATATGATTACTAAGGAATAATTATAAACCATTTAAAATTTTTGGTAAGCTTCATTTTCATACCTCATTCCATACCAAAGGTGCTATCGTTCAAGAAAGATTGATTTCAATTTCAATTTAACAATTATGCATTTTCAAATGTCACATGTTTCTCGTGAGCAGGTGAAACCGTGTGTTAATTATTCCCAATTATTCCACTGTATTATTCATTGTTGCAGTCAAGTGTGACACCGAAATCATGAACGGAAATGTAATCTAATGGCGGAAAATAACTCCCTTTAAAATGGAAATCACAAACTCACGTAGGATTTCATTTTGGGTACGTTTGTTGGTTGTAATACAGTTGTGGATGGGAATACTGGAAACAAAATTCACCTAAGCCCATCATTGGATTCAAGTAAATCGTCAAGGCTAGAATTACCGATATTGAAGAACGTGTTCACTGGACTCATGAACTTAACTGCTAATATTTCATATGATACGAGTAATAAAAGTATGTACATTTATTAAATTTGTTGGTTTTAAAAATCCACTGTACAACGGTTGTACTTGGGGTTTGTGAGAATGTTGTTGTGTATGGCTATTATACTCTTATTGCATCTGTGCAAGATGTTGTCATCCGGTATAGAAACCTCGCCTCACGTGTAAATACATGTATGTACGATTTTGATGTGTATGTATGATTTTGATGTTAAGGGGGGGACTCAAGGAAGTTTTTGATTTGATTTTTTTAATTTTGTGAGTTTGGGTCAAAAAAGTTTTTGTTGTGATTTTCTCAAAAAATCAACATATTAGGTCAAAATTGATGCAAATTTGGATTCTCTGATCCATTCCCTTTCCAAACCCGTATACTCTTATATACATTTGCGTCATAGTTCAATAATTACAGCACTCATAAGATTCAACAAAAAACTTCCTTAAGTCCCCCCTTAACCCCACTGTACCATTCAAAATCATCCAAAATAAATCTCCACGCACGTGCTGCTGCATTGGCTCGATGACGTCACCTACCGCAGGTATATGTGGGCACGAAGTTGGTGCCCGCATATGCGCTGGGGAGTTAGCTCAGTCGGTAGGGCACATACTTTGGTGCGGATGGTCCGGGATCGAGGTAAAGTAAAAATAAGACAGTATAATATAAAAAAAGAAATTGTAAATATTGAAGCAATGTTAAATAACATATTTGAAATGTAAAAGTAAATTAAAATAAGGTAGGGCACATACTTTGGTGCGGATGGTCCCGGGATCGAGGTAAAGTAAAATAAGACAGTATAATATAAAAAAGAAATTGTAAATATTGAAGCAATGTTAAATAACATATTTGAAATGTAAAAGTAAATTAAAATAAGACATTTCAACTTAGTTGGTTCTAACCCGATATCCATCATTCGCAATTAATCCGGGGGGGGGGGGGGGGGTGGGGGGGGGGGGGGGTTGAGGGAGGGCTATGGAACCACCCTCGGCTTTCCGCGTATTTGACTGCTATTTCGAAATGTATTTATTGTATTTGTCACACTCTTAGATACGCTTGGTTTGTCGTCAAAATAATTTGCAATCCGCCATGGCGATGATTAGATAATTAGAATGGGTCCTTATGACGCCCCCCCCCCCCCCCCTTAGGCAGCAAAATTACACATGTAAAAAATAAAAATCACCGAAGTGTGCAACTGCAAATCGTATCTTTTTTAAGTGTGTGCATAGGGGAGGATGGGGCAACTGGAATATCAACCTTGTAACTGTTTACATATAACATATAATCAATGTTAAAAAATATCCAAACAAAAGGCCAATTACCACTAACTAAAAACTTTACTTGGCACGGATCCAGTTACCCATCGTTGGGGCAACTGGTCCTATATGTTCCAACGGTTAGAATACACAGAAATCATTGATTGACAACACGGTAACTAAGCAGTATTTTCTTTACAACTCATTTCCATATTATTTAACGTGTAAAAATGATACAGGTCTCATGAAACCCATGTTTTATACGTGTTCGTGGTTAACGTGTAAAAAGCAATAATACTAATGGTGTACAAAGCAAGCGCAATTTTTCGACTGCACGTTTATTATAGATAAAACGGTATGAACCTAGTTAAATGGTTACATGGTTGTGATATTCAGACGCCCATACATTTGTCTATATATACCCCTTTCTTTAATGATCTTGATATTTAGCCAGCTTTTCATGTTACAGGGGAAGTTAGTCAATAAAATACATACATCATGATATTTCGTCATAGCAAATACCTTTACAGACACCATTCAAAATATAATCAAGATGTAATTCATAATACCGAGGCTTTAAACCATTCTAAAGCAATTTCATGTCATATTGTAATCCTTCATATCAAAAAAGTAGTATTAGACCCGAAATACCCCAAAATGTCTAAGAACTTGAAAGAATGTGAATGATTTCATATTCTATTCACATTTCATAACCGAGTCATGTTTTATTGACACTAACAACTCTTTTTCAAAATGAATTTTACAATTTTGATTAATTTTTGCAGGCTGTCCAGTTGCCCCCACACCCCCTTCGGAACCACTTACCCCCAACAAATGACTTAGCACTTTGTCGAGATGAAACGTTATTAAAACACGCCTGTGACGTAATACATTTTACGCCAAAATGTTTTAAAACATACCACCATTTGTCATAATAATCAATAACTACAATACATTTAAGAAAAAAAGACAAACTGCATTTTTGTTTTTAGCCATTACACAGATTTCTGTAGCCAGTGAGTATCTTTGAATTCGCAAATATTACGGCGTTCGGGTCCTACAAGTAGACGAGTGTCTTTAGATAAGTAAGAAATGGTGTACTTTGTTATTTGCAAATTCATGAACTAATAACTCTACCAAATGAATACCCGTGATAATGATTTAAGTTGAAGCATTCTTTAAATGATATATTGATCGGAAAGCCAAACCACCAATGTCCCAAATTAGCAATATGCGCCATTTTACGGTCATTTCAACCACAACCTATGGTTTTAATCATATTTCGGAAAGTCCTAAGCACACTACAATATAGCACCATCAAATGCAATATGCACCTAGTATCTTAACATGCTTAAGACGACTGTACCACATTTACTGTTGCATATCTGTCAATCATATAAAGTACATTAAACATGATCTAAACCCATCTTCATATATCGCCCATACTGTCTGTGAATTTTCAATCAGTCACTCAAGGAGTTAGCTTCAAAGATATGGAGAAAAATCACATGTGTAAATACCCTAAAGTTCCAAATGTTTTGGATTGTAGAAGGTAAAGATATATGTCAAGTATCAACAAAAGTCGTATTGTTCAAAAGAAGAAAGCAGTATGGCCATACAATTACAAAATCCTTTATTTCGGACCACTTGCCCCACGGTCCAGTTGCCCCATATTCCCCTATCACATATTTATAAGCTCTACATTCAAAGTAAGCAAAAACAAATATCAGATAAAATGGTATAGTTTTGAAACTCATAGAAACCCGTGCGTTTTCTACCCTAAATTAAGGTCAAGTTGGCAAGGATATCCACGTGGGTCTTCATTCTACCAAATTCAAAGAACATTTTGGTATGTAACTCCCTTGTGTTAGCCTAGATGGGGACCGGAAAACCCCTATGCTCCCAACTACTTGAATAACTATGGTTCTTACTTTTAGAAGCACACCCCGACATGTAATTTGCCCATTCAGTAGTACAAAGACTGACCGGGTGCAGTAATTCACTGCATTTTGGCTTATAACGTCTAAATGGGAACATATCTTGCGCCAAACAGTTTACAGAAATAATATGAACAGTAATGGGTTTCTTCTAATATCATTATAGTGTTCAAATGGCAGTTTTCCGCGCTTTGTGCGAATTAGTTTCATTCAATGTGTTTTCAAATTATTAATTTAGCAATAGCTTCAGGAATGTTCTAAACGGTTTTGCGCGCGCTTCAAAGGCACATTTTCTACTTGTTTCAACATTATAAAACAGAATTCCCCCACCCCTAATTGTTTTCCCTTCCGCCTAGGACTTTGAACTTAGGACCCCCTGATGAAAATACTATTTTCACAGTGTCCCGATGGTAAAGCGGCAACAGCATGAACATGAACAACAACAAAACATCAATTCCCCGATAACTAAAAGATCACGTAACTAGGCATACCGTATGAGATATATCTTCAGTAGCCAGCACGTTATAATAAATAGCGACGCTACAATTAACTCATTTTCTTGTAAAGTTAAAGTGACTTTAAGATTGCTATCTTCAGTAGATAGCAAACAAATATAGTGATAACAATGCTTTCATCACAATAATAAAGATCGCAATGTTATTCATAGATGGCAAATGAAATGGCTAATGGGGGATCGCTTCCTTCGATACTCGGTAGGCTTAAGCAACAACATAAATATAAGCTATTTCTTTGAAGAAAGGAATGACATGGAAAAAAAATTTAAAAAAAATAAAAAAAAATATCCGACTGACCAACCATACCATGATACCTGAGAGGTCCGTTTCAAACATGTTGTAGTCGTATTGGAAATGTAATGGACCGAAACTTCATATGTTTACATCCTGTTTTTACCAAAGTGTCCTATAAACAGTTTAATTTTATCGTTTTAGGTGAGAGGAAATATCTAATTGTCACATCCTTGCGTTTAATCAACGGAAATATGTTATCTTGGTACCCATAGATACGGTATGAACCCCGGGGTATGATCCTCTCTCCTCTTGGTCCGAAATAGTTCTCCTCGACTAGCTTCGATAATGGTCTTTCCAGACCAATGACATGGTAATAAAGCATTTCATTTTTATATACTATTAGTATTATAGAGCTTAACCCCATATGTGGCTTGTATTTATTTTATTTGAAATCATTTTAGGGGTTCTGGGCCAACATAACTGAGTTGTCTGACGACTGTAATGCGTAATGATTTACTCAGTCTTTCACAATAAATGATTTTAGCATGACGAATATTGTTTACTTTCAATATAACATATTGATTGTCAGTATTTTGTATTACACATGGATTTTAACTAACTAGTGTGTAACCATAACCAATACATGTATGTCATGATGGCCCAGAACCCCATAAAGAACTGATGAAGCCTACAATCTAGTCTAGTCATATAAGACGATCAGCAAGATCAAGGAAGTAGAAGCGGCCCATTTCAATTCCAAGCATGCTCTAAGCTAGAGGTTTATCAATGAAATCAATGGTGGGAAAGCATCCACCAAAGGTCCGAGAGAGGAGGAGGAAATCACATCAATCCTTAAAAGATCTGGAAACTAAAACAGGTCTTTTGACCAAGAGGAATGACAACCTAAAAGTCACTGGTAGAAGGAAAAAGCAGTGGTGAAGACAACATCCCACCTGAAGTTCCGTAAATATGCGACCTTGATGACATTGTGTTGAACTTCTGCAATGAAGCATTACTGAGGGGAAACGAGCCAGTGGTCTGTGCTCAACATAGTTCCAATACCCAAATCAGGCAATCTTAGCCTAGGAGGCAACTACCGAGGTACTTAGTTTAAGTTCTATTGTTGCACGAACGTACAACAGAATGATCCTGGACAGAATCAGACTAGAGCTGGATCAGCATTTGAGAACCAATCAAAACGCCTTCAGGGTCGGAAGAAACGGCAGTGGGCCACATACTGGCACTGAGGAGGCTAATAGAAGGAGTTAAGGCCAACAACCTAACAGCAGTAATCACCTTCATTGATTTTAGAAACGCCTTTGACACTATCAACCGTGGCAAAATGCTGAATGCTGAAGTTGAGTAGCAAAGGTCGGTCTGAAAATGAATGCTGGAAAGACAAAATGTATGTTATATAACCTGAGTCAGAAGGGATCCATACAGACTTATGATGGTATCAAGTTGGAGGAGGTTCAAGATTTAACATATCGTGGTCCCTGGATGGAGAGTACAGCAAAGGACATATCAACGCAAAGGAGCAGCATGGAGAGCATGTAGCAAAATGACCAAAATATGGAAGTATGCTCTCTCTCGGAAATTCAAACTTCGCCTGTTTGCCTCAACGGTAGAGTCAGTTCTGTTATATGGATGCAAGTTTGGACAATTACTCCCAGTTACAGAAAGAGCTTGATAGCTGTTACACCAGAATTGAGAGCAGTACTCAAACAATCCAAAAAAACAACTCAAGGTCCCCCAGCTTGCGGTTAATGGTGTTGGATGGATGTAATTCTGTGGTGGAACTTACCAATACTAGCGTCATGGCCAGTTCAACCTGTCAAACTTGGGCTCAAACATAGGCAAACTGGAATGTAATGCAAAAGTGTAGAGAGCCATCGTAGATCGGGGACCCCCACCGAGTTAAACCCTTAGGTCCACTCTTACCAGCCATATCCTTTGGGAATATCTCAAGGTTGAGATTTCTTAACTCTATTTCATCTGTCACCAAATGAACAGGTGTAAGCCAGTTCACCCTGAGTTAACTAGCCAGAGTGGGCTTTGCCTTTAAGCAAGCAAGCAAGCAAGCAAGCAAGCAAGAATCCCTACAATGCTTTCAATTACAATAAATACAAGTCACTTACGAGTTGACTTCTAAGACATACTTCAATAATATGGGTTAAGCTGTATAATATATAGTACTAGAATTTGCGGTTCGTGGGTTGGGCGGTTCTCGGGTTGGGGGTTTATGGGATGTTTATACTCTTAAAATTCAGTTATCACAGGTGCCATTAATATTCCAAATCTCCATAATACAGGAACCTCATGTGCCCTTAGATCAAGGTATGGGCTACCCATGTGCGTATCCATGTAAATTCAGTACATGTGTTATAAGGCCTAGGGTTAGGCTTTTATATTGGGGTCTTAGTTCCGAGGTTTTTTT
>JAYJML010000408.1:0-36380 GCA_035610835.1 Ophiura sarsii | reverse complement strand
CTGAAAGCATACACGCGTCTAAATCTCACAATGACAATGTCAAGGTCATTATACAGGGTGGGTAGATAATATATAGGGTGCAAACATCAAGAAATGCACTAAAAATACAAATTTTTCACTGGTCATTTACATACCATGAAGATAAAATTATAATTTATTAAGCTGCATAAATCAAAAGTATACACTAGTATTACAAAGAAAAATGTTGCCACCTTTGTCTTTAGTTATAAAGGATACCTTATACAGGGTGGTCAAAATTTGTAACAATTTGAGCATGTGAAAACGTATTTCTGAAATAAAGTTAACCGTTATCATAATTTAGTGTCATAATAAATTTTAAATTGACGTTTGTAATAATATTGCACCAAAAACAAACATATGACCAATAATTACCATGTTATACAGGGTGTAACAAGTGAAAGGCACATGTATGATCGAGTCCTCAATCCACACGTTTCTTCACTTTTTGTTTTTATTTTGATGAAAGCAATGATAATGAAATGAAATAAAACACACATGAAATGATCATGTTACAATTAGAAATGTTGCCTAGATATACATACTAAATTTAATATGGCCAATAACATCATAGGCCTATACAGGGTGTCACAAAATGACGCACATGCGATCTAACGGAGCGCTTATTTTTGAACTGCCATAACAGATTTGAGCATGGGTAAAATAAATTAGTATTCGGGAATTGTGCAAGATGCAATGTAAGTACTTTTGTCGAACAATGATCAATAGACTATTAACAATGACACCATGGACTCAAAGCCCCCACCCCTTCCCATATCTCGCTAAGCGCCGTAAATCTTTCAAAATTGATAAAGATGTCACAAATTCTGGACAAATTTCAAGATTGCGCGCATGCAATATGCACACCGTATAGTATCGCTTGGGACATTTAACCACGAGATGTACACGCGGGCTTTTTGAACTCACTCGGCATGCATGCAGTAGAGCGTGCATACCTTGTAATTTGTAAGCTGTCATTTGTCTGGTTATAGCAAAGTAAACATACCACACGTACAGAATGTAAAGGGGCTCGTATCGCAACATTTATACTGTTTTATTCCATGAAGTGGTTAATTTATTTTAAGATATAATGCACAAGTGTATGAATTGTTATCAGTATAGATAAATCAATCGGTATACTTCTAATCGGTACAACAGCCAACCTCTCTGAAATTCTATCTAGCATGTATCGTCAATGGGTGATGTAAATGAAGTATTTATTGCGTGTCTGTGAGATCTAGTAAATAAAGCTTTATTGAATCAAAAGTTATCTCCCAAAAACTTAAAACCGATGATTTTTTAAACAAATGATTCAGACAATCGCGGCCATAATTAGTTGGAACATCCATGTAATGATTACGCTTTCATGCCTATTTGTTTGCACAAAATGTACACTATCGAAACATTGCTGTCTTTGACGGAAAGCTTAAAGCCTTTCCTCAACATGAATAACTACCCCACCCCACTGGGCAATGTTGACCCCCTTCCAGTATCACATTACCCAAAAAATCATGTTTCAACATTGATCCAGGGGGAGAGGGGGAGATTTTAAACACACGTATAAAAATGTTCCAACAATATGTGGCCGAGATTGTCTCCTCGAGTGACAAATGTCAAGTTTCATTGTATTTTCGTAACGGCTCGATCGATTTTATTCATATTTGAATACAATTATACCTACAAACCATAGATAAAAGTGAATGACAAAAAGTGATCTTTTCATTAACTTTTTTAGGGAACGGTCACTTTTATTTAGATATAAGGTATATTTATGGTGTATTTTTGTTCATAAAATGGTCTCGTGGATTCACTTTATGTCCAGCACTATTTAACAGATCGTTATAAAATTAGCAGAATGTAATAATAGTATTATGCCCATTGTTTATACTTATCAATTTCAACATTCGTGCTATATTATTTGGAGAAGCGATCACTTTTGAATCGGAATCAGATAGCTTTGACCTAATGTCAAATTGGAAAGTATTGATTTGCTATATGATTTTGTTCTATTATTTCAACAAACTTCACGCAATGTTAATAATAGACTTTTTTCTTGTTTAAAATATTATAAATCAATCAATAAATCAACGAATCAATAAATAAATAAATCAATAAACAAATAAATAAATGAATAAATAAATAAATAAATGAATAAATAGGTGAATGAATAAATAAATACATAAATAAATAAATAGGTAATTGGATGCACGAGTGAATTTATACCTATGTAGCTGGTTCAAATTGCAATTTTTCCTACCAACTTGTAATTTGCCTGGCTGGTAAATGGGCGAAATTGAAATTCTTCCTTTCGTGAATTTTTACTGGCAAATAATAATAATAATAATAATAAAACGGTGCTTCTAAAGCGCCTCCCACCGAAGTCTCAAAGCGCTTAACATATAACATATAGCAACACTGAAATTACATTACAATATAAGAATAATACAATATGTGAATGAACATGCAAAAACATTGTAAACAGGGTAATCAATCATCAAAAGCAATTGTGAATAAGTGTGTCTTAAGAGACGATTTGAAATGGCTTAGAGTTTTACAGTTCTTGATGTGAAGCGGAAGTTGATTCCAAAGTTCAGCTGAAGCATAACGAAATGAACGATGACCATAGGTTAAAGTTGACACAGAGGCAATGATAAGTTGTTGTTTTGAAGCCGATCGTAAATTTCGAGATGGTTCGTATTCCTGTATGAGTTCTTGAAGATAAACCGGTGCCAAATTATGGATGCATTTGTATGTTAAAACAATGATTTTGTACATAATACGGTAGGATACCGGCAACCAATGAAGCTTCTGAAGTACTGGTGTAATGTGATGAATACCAATGTGATCATAATAACGAGTGCGTGTAACTAGCCTCGCAGCAGAGTTTTGTATTCTCTGTAATTCTGCAATGTGTGAGTTCGGAAGACCATAAAGGAGGCTGTTACATTGATCAAGGCGACTCGTGATAAAAGCATGAATAAGTATTTCCGTAGATTTTTGATTGAGAAAATTCCGAATACGACCTATCTTGTATAAAGCAAACGAAGCTGAACGACAAATATTATTTACATAGGCATTCATTTTAAGATCACTCTCGACAATTACTCCAAGGTTACGTGCACTTTTTACAGGGTGTATGGGAACATTGGCAATTTCAACAGGTGATAAATGAGAAGAATTTCTGAACCGAGATGTAATATGTATAACTTCAGTTTTGTCCTCATTTAATTTTAAATCATTAGCATTAGACCAGGCCTTGATATCATTAATACATCTTTCAAGTTTGGTGATCATTGAATGGTCTGAGTTTTTCAAAATAACATACACTTGCGTATCATCGGCAAACATGCTATTCAAAAAACAAAACAAAAAAGGATCACCCAGACACTTCATCCTCGTTCGTGAAAATACAACGATTAATTAATCGATCAATGGCGGCGGGTCATCGAACAGTGGACAACAAGCGGCGCATAAAATGGTGATTTTATAAGTATTTTAATGCAGTTTCAACTTTTACATCATTGTCCTAGCAAAGAGCTCAGTGTAGTGGATTACTAAAAGCCAAAAATTGGTGCGTGGAAAGGATCTGGGCCATATAAATAAGGCAATTAAATCAAGGTTTCGTGCTGCACTAAAAATGTGTGCGAGTGACGCGTGGATTGCAGGATGTTGCAGTTTGTATTGCGAACGGTTAAAAATAAATTTATTATTGTCGTGTTTGTGTTTGTGTACGTCAAGGAAGTGTTTCTCATGTTCCTCTTGCGAAACTATGCAATATATAACAGTAATTTTTAACATTATTGTTAATCGCAACGATCAATCTATTTACTGTTACCGTCATGACCGTCGATGGCGAATTAAATTTAACAACTCGCAAGTCAAAACTAGGCCTAAAAGTTAAGGCCTAGATAGTACTATTAGTAGTAGTAGTAGTAGTAGTACAGGGCCCTTGGAAGTATTTTTTTGATGGGGTGCTGTAAATGTGTAAGTCTTCACCACTTCGGCGTGGGGTCCGTCCGGGGCGAAGTCCTTGGCGGGGGTTCAGGGGGCAGAGCGATGATGCATCAAGGACTGTTCTGATTGGGGGGGACCTGAAGCCATATTGTTGATCTTAAATATTGAAACGTTGAACCAATTACGCGCAAAGCGCGAAAAAAATTGTGAGTTTAACACTTATAAGGTGATGTTTTAACGTCCCCCGCATAAAATTTAGGGTATTTGGTGTGGTTGGAGGGCCATTATAATATTAAAACCTCTAGAAAACATGTGCGCGAAGCGCGTACAATTTTGAGCCAATGAGTCAAAAATTGGCATTGCTAACACTTAAATGGTCCAGTATGATGTTTTTAACGCCGCCGCATAATATCGAGAATATTTTGGTATGGTTTGAGGGCCATTATAATGTTAAAACCTGTAGAAAATATGAGCGTTGAGCGCGCAAAAGTTTTGAGTTTTAACTAAAATGGTCTTGGAAAACTGTCCCGAATACACATTGTTAAGCTTTAATAATTAAATATTCAAATTAATACGCGCGCGGAGCGAGCAAAAAAATGGCATTTCTAACACTAATGGTGCAGTATGATAATAACGTTCCCCACATAATATTCAGAATTTTTGGTGTGCTTTTTGTATTACAACTTTGGTCCAGTAGGCCTATGATGGTTTTGTTAACGTCCCCCACATATTTCGAATATTTGGTGGGTCTGAGGGCCAATATAATGTTAAAACTTGCAGAAAATATGCGCGCGGTGCGCGCAAAATTTGGACTTTTTGAACTAAAATGGTCATGGAAAACTGTCCTGAAGCCATCATGTCAATCTTGAATACTGAAACATTGAAACTAATGTTCGCAAAAATTGACATTTCTAACACTTAAATTGGTCAAGTATGACGTTTTTAACGTCACACACATAATATTTAGAATATTTTGCATGGTTTTAGGGCCATTATAATGTTAAATCATGTATAAAATGTGAGCGCGGATCGCGCAATATTTTTCATTTTTTGAACTAAAATGGACATGACACTAACACTGTATTTTTTTCACAAATCTTAATATCTAGGCTCCCCATACTGTCAGAGGTGAGAAATACACGACTTTGGTCATATTGAATTGTTATGTAGTGTATGTAATACCAAAATCTTAAAATCTTAGGGGGTGCTGCGCACCCCTTAACTTATTATTGGACTGACACTGTATATTTTTTTCAAAAAATCTTATGAGGTGCTGCAGCACCTCAGCACCCCCCCCCCCCCCTTCCCAGAGGCTTGTAGTAGTACTACTAGGTGTACATATTATTTGAACATTAAATTTGAAATATCAGGGGAAAAGTGTTAACTAATTTTATTCAGAAAAGTTGAAACAAATTGATTAAAATATCTGACGCAGACTCTAATAGGCCGCCTATCAAATTGATCATGCTTTCACTCCATACATTGTAGGTCTCTCACACAGAGAGCTACGATTCAGAGCTAGTCTAAGTAATGATCACATTACCACAGGACTTTCTCGTTTTCTATGTAATACTAGAACTGGGAGGGAGGTGACAATCAGTGAATGATGGATAACAAAAGATGGCATCGTGATACAAATATTGCGTAAATAGTGTTCCGTCATATATTCTGATAAGTCTAGCATTCCATGAACACGAATGTGCCGTCGGATTCAACAGTCGCCCCAAAAATGTGAAAAACCGCAGTACTTATAGGCCTAATAATACATAACCAGTTCAATAATGTATTTATTACTTTGAACAATTCCAACATGCCCTGCACGATTAGTATGCATTTCCGTGAACATGAATGTACACTATAGTGCATTGGATTCAACAGTCATTCCCAAAAATGTGATAACAAATTAATTACAAAAAGAAGTAGGCCCTACTATTAATAGGCTTACTACATATTACATAATCAGTTCCATAATTTCTCTATCAACATGCACTACAAGATAAGTGCGTATGTTACATGATGTATTATAGGCCTATGGAATTCAGTGCGTCATAATTACGTATAGTAGACCTATGATTAAAAATTGAACGAACAACAACATGCAGCAAAAAGATGATCATGCCCGAAATAATCACGCTTATTTGTGCGGGTTTCACGCATTGTACGCTGTTTCATTTGATGTGTTCGTTCAATTATAAATCCCAATTATTATAGCTTTAAATAGACAGTTGTCATATTTGTTTACTATTCTAGGAATAATAAGCGCAGTGATCGATATTAAAACCAGTATTTCTTGGAAATAGAGATTGGCCAAAACAAGAATGACGTTGACTCAGATGCTTCTATTTCATAGCACTCAGACAGATATATATGATTATTGTATTTTACATTCATGACGTACATTGCTGAGCAACTCAACTTGTCCAGGCCTACAGATGATTAATAAAAGAAATAAAACATAATTTTGACCATACTTTTTGTTGGTTACAGGATTCAAGCCATGATCTTCTTGCAAGATTGGAGCAACCGGTCGCCACATACAATGTATGCAAGAAAATTGCATTTTATTGGAGGCCATTTTACACAGTACGGTAAGTAAGATGTTTATGTTGGTGTGCATAGCATATACCGTAATGATGTAAGGGCTCTTGCCTTATTATTTTACAAGCTAGAGGAAAGTGCGGGGTTTTCTATATTGTTAAAAGGAGTGACAAAGGATCGAGGATTAACACCTCACTGAATTGGTACTTTAATCACCGATCCTTTGTCACTCCTTTTAACAATATAGAAAAGAAAGGATCGCGTTTTCCCTGCTCTTTCTTTCCTCTAGTTGTAAAAGTGCAAGAGCTCTAAGTTAATCTAATCAAATTATGAAAATCAGGATTTTATATCGCCTATGCCTGCCATACAGACTTTCTGGTTACCATAGTGATACACCGGTCCATATTAAAGAAGTTGTAAAATTGCTTGTACGCAAAAATAATTTATTGTGGCTCTTCTAACCACTTATTGTAAGTGCAGTTTAGAACACCATTAGCAAATGTTACTGTAGATGCATCTCGTCTAAGAGTTGATCAATTGGCAGTCATCAATCAGAATAATAATACATTAAGCCGCCCCGGTTATATTTTTTGCACAAACCTGCCTGCCACGATTCAGTTTTCTTTGAATTTATAACAGTAAACATTTGATTAAAGGATTTAGATTGAATTGAGATATAAAATAGTTGCTATCTACTGTAGACAGCAAATTACAGATGTCATTTACTTCATGGATGTGTATCTACTGCTGTCTACTATAAAAGTATCTTCATTTCAATGTGAACTTCAATCATATTTGGTCTGAACTGTCTTTTTAGATAAACACTTTTGAGAGAGCAATCGTAGTTATGGTAGCGCTTCGTCCTCCTGTTAGCCGTCTGCAGGATTTGCTGGAATGAGACTGTTGATTACAGTAAGAATCCCATGTTTCATGATTCATCCTGACCAAACTAGGTGAGTTTTGTTAAATAGGCACCTCACACACTCTCACCTACCTACATGTACATGATTGCTTACCAAATGAAAGGCACCTTGATCGTGCTTGGCTCCATTCCATGAACATGTTTTTGATTGACAAGATTCCAATTTTTGAGTGGTGAATATGAATCAAGTGCTTCTTTCCCAAAAGGTCGTTCTAAGCAACATGGCATCTTGCTGGGAAAATCAAAAATCCCCATGGGCATACACTGGTAGCTGGTATGTCACTGATGCCATCACACACAAAAGAAGGTGTTCAGTTTATGTTCCTGTGTTTTCATTTCAGCTTATCTCCGCGCTTCGCATGCCTGGTGTAATCTGTCACACTAATTGTTGCTGTAAAATCTTGGTGCCCCAAACAAACCACAGGTTCTCTATAAGAATTTGGCAGGCGATAAGGTTGTACTGAACAACAAATCAAAACAAAGGTTGTACTGTCTGTCGCTTTCTCCTGGTATGGGGGTGTCACATGCATAGCACGCGCTGATGTTGATGTGTGAAAAATGGCACAACCCAGCAGGGGAGTGCTATTGTGAGCATATCAACATTTGCGCAAGTGCATTGATTGTCTAATTTCTCTCGAAACAAAACATATGCATGTATTGACCTAATTCATACACGACACTATACAAATCAAAATTCACAATTTGATCATAGTTTTGATCTACGTAAAACGAATAAAACATGTTAACAAGTTTGCTAACACCCACAGTGGTACGCGCATTGAATTTAAATGGCGCACACACGTAGTGCATTAGACACTTTCAATGCACTCCACATATTTCAGTTTCTTGCTTTCTGATGGTTCGACACTAAAGAGTGTATGAATTCCACCCAGGATGTCCTGGCATGATCACCTGACTTGTATACAAAGTTTATTTCTTTGATGGAGCCAGGATCTCAGCAAGCATGACTCTTGTCCGAATAGCCAGGAGAAAGGAGTTTTGATTGATAAATTGATTGATTGGTACACAGTTGCAGTCTCTTGTACACTGTAAATTAAGCATTTCATGTAATAATTATATTGTTGTTGCTATCTACTTTAGACAGCAATCTACATGAATTGAGATAGCTAATATACTGTATAGACCGCATCTACATCTCATGTTATTCAGATTGCTATCTACTGAACACAGCAAATTGCACATGTCATTTATTTCATGAAAATAGTTACTGTCTACTAAAAGAGTATCTTCATTTCAATGTAAACATTAAACAATCATTTTTGGTCTAATTGTACTTTCAGATCAACACTTTCATTCTGAGATCAATCATATAGCGCCTCCTCCTAAGGGTGATCGTCATCTGCGGGATTTGCTGGAACGAGACTGTTGACGCCAGTATCATTGATGTATGCTCATATGAATCTGTTCATTGTCGCTAAACTGAAGACCCGAGGGACATAGTGTAGGTTTGTTCATGGAAGATGACCGTGTCTGAAATTTTGTGGTACCATTTTTTGTATTAAATAGTCAGAAATATGGTTATGCGCTTGAAAACTTTGGTTTATGTGCTGAAAAACACTTCTCTTTTGATTTGTTGCTCTTACATATTGTGTGAATTTCCAAGATGCCACATTTCAAACATTTAAAATACTGTAGCGAAACCGGGGGTCCGGGGCGTGTAACACCAATTTGTAGCGTACACACTCCTGATGGACAATAATTCCCAAAGGACTTAGGCCTAAAAAAAAAAAGGTTTGATTGGCGTAACATGACCAAAACAAATAGGGTAGGTCGGTCGGGATTTTTTTATTTTATATATATATATTTTTTAAATCATCTACTTTTGACACTTAAAAGACAGCAGTACACACAAATGAAGAGACGGCAAAAATTCCCTTTTCTTTAAACATTTTTATTTTTATTTATAGAAACCAACAGACTCTATGAGTACAAGTTTCTGAAGTTTTAAACAATAACAAACGTCAGATTTCAGTTTTTTTTTGTTTTTTGGTGTTTTTTGTTTGTTTTTTTCCCCTCGGAAATAATAAAAAAATATTCAGGGTCGGCGATGTATTTAGGGTCGGTCGGGTTACGCCAATCAAACATTTTTTTTTTTTAGGCCTTACTCACGTGCAAATAATTTTATTTGTGGTTTCAATACCTTTCGAATACCGTCCTCCCCGGGATCAGGTGAGCGGTAAGGCCTGATCCTGGAAGGGTGGATTCGTTTTAAGAAAGTATATCTCAACTAGGAATGATAGACTACTGACACTCTACAATCTGATAGGATCTATAAACTTTATTAATGACAGTGATGGAAATGGCACAACTACACTCGGGTACGCAATACGGGTTACACCCGGGAGCATAGAACCCGTATTTATAGCGACAGGGTACAATATGGAGCTCTGAATGGGCAGATGGAAATTAGATTGGAGTTCCTAGGGACGGAAATCGGAGCACGCTCTGATTTCGCACCGGAGGTGGACAGGGATACTGCCAAGGCAGCATGGGTTTCTGAGGCGGTGGAGGAGAGAAGAAAAGACGGTGTTGAAAATCTCTCTGAACGGAAAGAGATCTCCCGGGGGTAAGGAGAGGTTGTGGTTGGGGCGTGGGTGTCCCAGTGGGGGTACACTCGGGGCAAGAACACACACCACTTACACTTACAGACCCTGCAGATCTCTTCTGGATTAGATCGGAGATCTTGATGAATCCGGCTGCCGTTCTTCTCTGACACTGGACTATCCAGTAATTTAAATAGCTCCCGTTCGCAAGACGCTGAGAGCAGTGGTTCCAAATCTTCGTCACCACTGGGATCACACGGGGACGTGAAATATTGGGGAGCGGGTACCTGTGGGCTAACAGTAGGTTGAACTAGACGGAATGGCGGAGTGGACATGGTTTGTATACTGAAATAGTGACAAAGAGTGTGATCAGTATGACTGATGAACTACAGATCAAATTAGTGGCTGCGAATGCCGGGGGGGGGGGGGGGGGGGGGGGGGGCACGGTGCATGTCTGGGATCTCTGTTCATTAATCATTGGGGCCAACCCTTCCTAATACAGTCCGTATTGGGAGCAGAACTCAATTCTGTATGATTATATAAATATTCCAGCACGCGGGGATGATATATCCTATAGGGAGTATGCAGAAATGTTTTCCACCATAGGGAGTACACGGGGATCATAAATCCTATAGGGAGTATGCTGGAATGTTTTCCACCATAGGGAGTACACGAGGATCATAAATCCTATATGGAGTATGCTGGAATGTTTTCCACCATAGGGAGTACACGAGGATCATCGGACTTTACTTTAATAAGTTGAGAAAGTGATCAGGCGCTTCTATATGGGACTCCTAATTAGTCTGGCTGGCTGCTCGTCGGGAGTAATGGAGGCTACACTGAACTTATAGAGCCGGAGAATTTCTTGATGCCGGCGGTAGAGTTCCCTCAGATTCAGTACTGGGCTCGGTGCTCTAGGCACGGAGACTTTGGCCCTCAGATTGGATTGGTATAATATTTGCCCTCAGACACAGTACTAAGCTCGGTATTCGGATGAATACGGAGACTTTTCCCCTCAGAAATTCTCAAGGAGATCGCTTAATCTACTCGGGAGCAATGACCTGACACCCTATAGGTAGGAGTTCCAGCTTCAGTCCAAGGATCGGAGGTCCCTCCGAAGATCCTTGTGTGCACTGGCTTCTCTCTACAAGTGGCAGACACCGGCTTTCCGTAAGATATAGCAATCGTCCATGAGATTCTTCGCCTGGATAGGTAAGGCTGTTGCCGTGACCTAAATCTCCACGTGGCTCCGAGTTAAAGTTCAGTAGCAGTTCCCATTAAGAGTGATAGCGCAATGGCTGTGTGACAATTCAGAAGTCCTGGCTCACCTGGCTCTCCTGATGTTGGTGTTGTGTGGTGCATGTGATCTTTATGATCAAGTAAGTGTGGAGGGGTTAAGGAGGAAAATAGAATCTACAAGTCGAAATAACTCGCACAAGACACAATGCTTTTAAATATAAGTTCCGGATATAATTTTGTAATCCATAAGTATCATTTTGTTGCGCAGCACGGCGAGGCAGAGGTGGTGTGACTATAATTATAACCTATTCCCCAAATGATTGACAACCTGGTAAATTACTCAGCGTAATCTACACTATTAGCAATACTCAAGCAAAACTCGTGACATTTCTACCGATCATTCCTCTTTCGTTAGTCTGACTAATTATATGATTTTTGTAGTCAATAATTAGATAATAATTCAATGGCCTAGGCCTAGGCCTACCAGTCCTTTCTCACGAGGTTAAAACCTCTTCCAAAATATCATCATCATGTCCCATCCCTCGTTCACAAGTAATCTAAATATAACTCCTTCCCTTAAACCTAAATTAACACGGTTTTTAATTGTAGGCCAAAGCCCGTCCAAATATATTTTTAAACACACATTTTGTCCTATAACACTCACTTAAAATTACACACACGGCTAGAAAATCTCTCTTTCTCTCTGGCACACTACACGGTCAGTTTCTGGCGCAAATCGGCGGAACGGTCCAAAAGATGAGTAAAAATCGAGCCACACGAGGTATTGAGATGAACACGAGAGAGAAGCAGACGAAAGAACAGCCGAAAGAACCAGAAAGATTTTCCCGCCGCGAGTGCTTATATATCGCCTAAAATATTTCGAGACACTATCTCAGGATCCAACTATTAGCCAATCACGACGCGCACTAAACTTCACGAGAGCAAACCCGCGCTGATTGGCTGAAACTTACTCCAGCTCATTATCTTTAAAAAATCACGATTTGTCCGTTTTACCTCATTAGCATGAACATTCGTGATTGGCTAATTACTTTCGCCTCAGGATCCGCCATCTCGGCAATCAACAGTCAATAATACACGAAAAATTTCACCTTTTATGAGATTATTCCAAATGTGATTTACTATAAAATCCTACGATTTACATCCATAAAACTAGTATCATTAGTGACATATGTGTGAAATCTGATGGCCTAAGATGGTGTGGATTTTCCAATAAAGCATAAAATGTAATGTAAAAGTCATAGGATCCGACCAAACGGACGCTCGCAGGATCTCTCCTCAATTCTAATACAAAAGTAACTCATAAATGTAAACAATGATACCATAACGACGGACTCGGTAAATGCCGTACTCAAAGTAAGTGAATATCCAATAATTGGAGGCAATAGAAGTAACTATTAAAGTCCTAAAAGTCTACAGTATATAAAGAATATATCTGAACGTTCTGCAATTGCAAAACATGAAATATAGTGGAATTTGGAAAGGTAATTTTCCGAAAGAAATAAAGGCCTGCGAATTCGGAAGTCTCGCTCGTGATTTCTACACGCGAAGCAAAGTACAATTTTCATCTTCTAACACATCGTCGATCGTAACATTATATACAAATACATGATAGTTAAACACTGTGTGGTGAGTTTTTACTAATACATGGATATAGTTATCCACCGCTGCGGTTTACAATATTTATTTTATGACATAATAAATTGAGGGAAGAGAATGCGCAGCGGTCAGGAATGGGATAACCAGGACAAGGCAGAATGGGTAGGAATTGCACAGCGAACAAGGTTCGCTACACAGTCCCACCCAAGCCAGAACCGTAATCTCTCTCTCTCTCTCTTCCAGAGTATCCTACACCTTCTTCCAGTCTACTCTCCTTCCGGTCATATAATCTCCTCTGTATTAAAACCAAGCAGGTCGGGCATTGAGAACCGGAACCTCTTAAGACTACTACAGGATCTTAACTTCCAAAGTACTTGAACTGCCTTCACACCATGAGTCGGCACACCATATTCTTCGTACAGATCTTCAAGACGAACAGTTCCCAACAGCATATCCACAGAGAGCAGAATTCCTACTCTCCTCATCACACGAATCATAGATCTCCACCAAACAACTGGTCCTACGACCAGGATGACGACGAGGACGTAATGAAACGTACCATCTGGTGCTGTGGTCGGTATTTATTGATGACGGACTGCTCTACATCGGAGATCAGAACCGACCCAATGAAGAAATCAACTGAAGAAGGTTACACATCATAGGTCTCCCAGCATTAACCCGGAGACTGCTTCGAGTGGTTATGGAGAGAAAAGACCATCTGAGGCCTAGAACGGCGGCTATTGGAACGACGGCTGACTTCTCCTCGGCTGCTCCTGCAGCGAGGCGGGGTTCATTCGGTCAGTCGGAGGCTTCCACCCCTCCTACCCCTATTGTTCATTGTCGTCTTAATGGTACTTCTTGATTGTACAGAACAAATTATTTACAAGGTTGGTTCGCCCCCCCCCCCCCCCCCCCCCCCCCACGCAGAGCATGGCAGTGAAGATTACTGCGAGTTCTGCGAAAAGGGAAGCAACTTATTTACAAGGTTAGGTTATCGTCCTTCCTAATTGTCCTGGTAGCGACTCGGCAGCTTGCGCTTCCGCTTGGATTGCGTCGTCTTCGTCTCGCCTATGGTTAGTGTGATCCAGCACTTCGCTAGCTGCAGGTGGAACTGTGTCCTCTAGTACAGGTTCTGGTTCCTCCTCAGCCGGTCCAGGATCCGTCGGGATCTCTTCATCGATCACCGTCGGGGCACTAGCGGTTTCTGGTAGAGTCCAGGATTTTTATTTTTCTCAAGTATATGGCTTCAAGCGATCATAGTGGATGACCCTAGGCTTCGCTCTTGGTCCTTTCTTAATTCGGAAGACTACACTGGAAAGACGTTTGATGATCAAGTACGGGACTTCCCAGCGACACATTAGTGTTGGGCTAAGTCCCACTTTCTTAGCTGGATTATGTAGCCAGACAAACTCCCCTTCTTTCAAGTCGCTCCCGTGGGCTCGCCCATCATAGTTTTTCTTCCTTCGTATCCCCTCTACCTGTATTTTCTTCCGGGCGCGGTCATGCGCTATTCTCATCCTATCTCTTAAGTCTTCCGCATAATCATTGAGCTCCTCTTCATCTTCTGGGGGCTCAGTCATAAGATCCAGGGGCAGAGCTATTTCTCTCCCAAGCATCATCATGTTAGGGGTCTCTCCGGTGGATTCTTGTGGGGAGCATCGGTAGGCTAAAGTTGCAAAGTCAACTTGAAGGTCCCAATCGTCTTGGTTCTTCGTTGGCTCTATCATGATTGCTACTATGTCTACCAGGGTCCGGTTGAATCTTTCCACCATCCCATCCGATTTCGGCATATAGGGGGTGGTTCGGGTCTTGTTCGCATACTTTGCTGAGGAGTTCACTCTCGAAGTTGCGACCTTGGTCACTGTGCAGCTCCCTCGGAGTGCCAAATCTGCAGCAATATTCTTTGACCAGCTTATCCGTAATCGTCTCAGCTTCTTGGTTTGGTATGGGGTAAGCCTCCATCCATTTAGTGAAATAATCACCGAGGACCAACACATAACGGTTTCCCCTCTCAGTCACAGGGAAGGGTCCCAAGACGTCTATAGCTACCCGGTCACCCGGAGCGCCTACTCTGTACTGTTGGAGTTGAGCTCGCCTCTTCTTAGGGGGTGTCTTTCGCTTCGCACAGGGTACACATTTCCGGATCCAGGTGCAGACATCTGAGGCCTACCCAATAGTGACGCCTCTGAACCTTTCCCAAGGTTTTTGTGATCCCTAGATGTCCAGCGGTCTTGCTTCCATGTAGTTCCTCTAAAACCAGCTCTTGCTTTAGAACGTGGTAGAACTACTTGCCATCTTATTTCGGATCCATCATGAGATTCCCATTTCCGCTTCAGGATACCATCCCTCACTCCTAGTTGAACCCATTGGGCAAAGTAGTACCTCGTGTGGTTCGAGGTCGTGACAGAATCCTTCCACTTCGGTTGTGGCCCGCCTTTCTCCTTGGCTCGGAGTACGCCTCCGATGTCCATATCTTCTAGTTGTGCTTGGCGTAATGATTCTTGAGTAATTTGGGATGCTAAACCTATAGCCCGGACGTGGACCTTGGTAGTCTCTAATGGCTCCCCATCTTCTTCCAGACCACATTGCTTGCAGACCCTCCTGGACAACCCATCTGCATTTCCGTGACTCCGGCCCGCTCTGTGTATGATCTTTATGTTGTAGAAGCCGATGACTTCCATCCACCTGGCTAGTTGTCCTTCGGGACTTTTGAAGTTGGTAAGCCATCTCAACGCTCCATGATCTGTCCTAACGGTGATTGGCTGACCATAGAGATATTGTTTATAGTGTTTAAGGTAGACTACCACAGCAAACAATTCACGTCTGGTCACACAGTAATTCCTCTCTGATTTCGAGAGTACTTTACTGCCGTAGGCTATCATCCTTTCCTCCCCATCTTGAATCTGTGATAGTACTCCTCCGATTCCATCATCACTGGCATCGGTATCTAGTATAAACTCTCCCTCGATCCTCGGGTAGGACAAAATTGAGGCCGTGATTAGCTTCTCCCCTCAATCCCTCGAATGCTGCTGAACACCTCTCGTCCCATAGGAAGCTCCTATTCTTCTCAGTCAACTGATGGAGTGGTCTCGCGATGTCAGCAAAGCTCTTGATGAATCTCCGGTAGTAAGAGGCTAATCCCAGGAAGCTCCGAACGTCCCGCACAGTCTGAGGAGTTGGCCATTCCTTGATAGCTCAAATATTCTCCGGATCTGTGGCGCCGCCTTCAGCTGACACTATATGGCCTAGATAGAGGACGTTTTCCTGGAATAGATGGCACTTCTTGGGTTTCAGCTTTAGCCCCGCTGCTCTTAAGCGTTGGAAAACGATGCAGAGATTCTTCAGCTCTTCGTCGATGGATTTTCCGAACACAATAACATCATCCAGATATACCAATAGAAGGTCCCACTGTAATCCCTTCACAACCCTCTCCATACGTCTTTCGAAGGTGGAGGGTGCGTTACAAAGTCCGAATGGCATCACATTCCAGGAGTATAGTCCACCTCTGGTGACGAAAGAGGATTTCCGCTTGGCGTCCTCATCAAGCTCTACCTGCCAGAGCCGGAAGCCATGTCCAAGGTGGAAAAGAAGCGGGCCCTGAGAGTGCATCCAAGGAGTCATCGATCCGTGGGAGCGGATACGCGTCCATAATAATGACAGCATTAAGTTTCCTGTAATCAACGCAAAATCGCTGGCTCCACTCCTTCTTCTTAACGAGCACCACAGGAGAACTCCATGGGCTTTCCGAGGGGACAATCACATTTTATTCTAACATCTTTTCAACCTGGTTGTCAATCTCTTCTTGTTGAACTCGCGGGGCTGTTCTCGCTCTATGCTTGATCGGCCTGGTGCCGCCGGTGTCGATGCCGTGTTTGGTCCAGTTGGTCCTACCCAGATCCATGTCGTCCTTAGCAAATACATCTTGATAATCCCGTACTAGCTTGCAGACTTTAGGATGGTGTTGTTCTCCCAGATGTTCCACGCTCCTCTGGAACAGATCTTCCAGATGTTTCGGCAGTCGATGCTGGTGGTCATCTCTTCTCTTCGTTTCGTTGAGATCAGTTATTTCGTCGGCACTCACTGGAGTGACGATCCCTATGGTGGTCCCAGCTTTTACGACTCGGTCATGTTTGTCGGGGTTGAATACCCGAACCGGAATTACCTCTTCCTCGGTCTTCACTAGGGTATTCGCTAGGAGCAAGCCTTTGTTCTTCAGCTCCAGATTAGTTTTTGATTCTACCATTCCCCATCCTCTCAGACCTTCTCTTTTGGGCACGGCTCCGGGTATTAGTGCTTCGTGTCCGCCCGGTATCCGGATAGTCCTCTCGGCTATGAGCCTGGCATAGAATCTTCCATTACGCAGGTCTTTACACGCTATTGGCTCGCCGTTAATCTTCAGTACCTTTCGGACACAGTCCAGCGTTCCCCCGGCTCCCATGAGATAATCCATACCCAGAATTGCCTCTGCACTGATCCCGCGACCATAATTGGAATCATCCGAGTGGTGCCTACGATCTGAATCTCGATTCCTCCCACTCCCTTTACAGACAACTGTTTCCCATTAGCCTGCAATACGGGAACACCGAGTGGTTTAAGGTCTGGTCTTTTGTTTCTTGGTACGGATTGGCATACTCCGGTCGAGATCATGATATTCGTGCTCCCTGTGTCAATTAGAAAATTGACCGTCACCCCTCTCACCGTTCCTGCCACATAGAGACCTTCTGAAGGTTCTGTGCCGGTTACTATCCGGGGAGACTTGGGAGGCGGGGAGTCGTCTAGGAGCGCTCTTCTCCGGGGGCTCTCGTTGGAGCCACCTTCTGCAGGAGTTGCTGCCACTCGTTCTTCAGTGTTGGGCAGATTCTGCTAGAATGTCCCTTGCCTTGACAATATTGACAGTTCTCCATGGGAGAAGCCATTGCTCTGGTGTGACGGACGGTGCCACGGTTCCTCTGCGCCTCTCTCTGTAGAAAGGATTCCGCCACCAACGCCGCCTGGATTGCCTCATCCAGAGTATTAGGTTGAGCTCGGTAGACAGCCTCCCGTATCTCTTTCTCATCGATAGCATCGGCGTAGTGTTCGATTGCGATCACCTCGTGCGCCTCTACCACTACGCCCGGGTAAGCCATCATGGTTTGTTCCATGATGCTCTCTCCGAGCTCTTGCAGACTCTCTTTGGGTCCCCTTCTGCGATGTCTCAATTCGGCAGCCACATTTTGGGCTCGGTGTCCCGGTCCAAATCTTCGATCCAGTCTCCCTATTAGTTCGTCGTAGGTGAGCTCCTCGTCATTATTCGCCCTATTGGTCAGAGATTTCGCAGCTGCTCCTTCTAGACTCACGGCCAGAAAGTCCAAGGCTTCGGGTGGATCCCAATGATTAATCCTGGTGCACCTTTCAAAATACCTTTTGTATTCTTGCCAAGGACCTTTCCCACTGTAGATCCTCGGGGTGATGACGGGCTTGCCGTTACGCTTAGGCTAACGAGAAGAGTTATGTCGTGGCATTGGAATCCTGCCCTCTGGTCTCCAACGGGGGGTATGGAACACATCGGTACCCTCGGGGGACCCGAGGCTCGTCGGCTCCTCTTCGACGTCGCCATGGCTCCTTTCTCATAATTCCCGGAGTAGCAGGTCGCACTTTCTTTGGAGGTGTGCATGTTCTCCTCTCATTGATTATTGGTCTTGTTGCATGGATTCCAGTCGTTGATCCATAGTTCTCCGGTCAGTCTCTTGGGAGGCACTTTCTCTTTCCCGGCGGGGAGTGGGGAGCACGAGGTCGTCCTGCGTCAATCTTCTAGTTTCCACCAGTGACTTTGCTAGTCTGCTATTCTCGTCCATTAGGATCTGGATTTGCTCCTCCCGTTCGGCACGCCGTCCCTTCATCTCTTCTAGGGCTCCTATCAGGGAACTCAGTTCAGCCTCGTGTTGAGACTTCTCGTGTCTAAGAGAGTGGAGCTCCCCTATTGCTTCAGACCTCGCCTTCCGTACCTCGACCAGATCTTCGTTCGTCTCTGTTAGAGTCCGAACTCGCTCTTCTAAGACTGCTCTCTGCTCTTTGAGGGTCCTAAGCTGCTTGGCCCTCTCGTCTTGTTGTTCTTGCAAACGGACCACTTGGTGCGCTTGTTCAGCGTTCAGGGACTTCAAGGTTCCACTCTTCTCTCGTAAAGACTCCATATCTTCTTGGTTGAGATGCACCTCGATTTGTAGCTGAGCCATTTCCTCTTTCATCGCCTTCCTAGATTCTTCAGGGAGCACTTCAGTCATCATCCTAGAATCCCACATCTGACACCAATTTGTAGCTTCAATACCTTTCGAATACCGTCCTCCCCGGGATCAGGTGAGCGGTAAGGCCTGATCCTGAAAGGGTGGATTCGTTTTGAGAAAGTATATCTCAACTAGGAATGATAGACTACTGACACTCTACAATCAGATAGGATCTATAAACTTTATTAATGAAAGTGATGGAAATGGACACAACTACACTGGGTTACACCCGGGGAGCAGAGAACCCGTATTAATAGCGACAGGGTACAATGGAGCTCTGAATTTCTTGATGCCGGCGGAAGAGTTCCCTCAGATTCAGTACTGGACTCGGTGCTCTAGGCACGGAGACTTTGTCCCTCAGATTGGATTGGTATAACATTTGCCCTCAGACACAGTACTAAGCTCGGTATTCGGATGAATACGGAGACTTTTTCCCTCAGAAATTCTCAAGGAGATCGCTTAATCTACTCGGGAGCAATGACCTGACACCCTATAGGTAGGAGTTCCAGCTTCAGTCCAAGGATCGGAGGTCCCTCCGAAGATCCTTGTGTGCACTGGCTTCTTTCTACAAGTGGCAGACACCGGCTTTCCGTAAGATATAGCAATCGTCCATGAGATTCTTCGCCTGGACATGGTAGGTAAGGCTGTGGCTCCGAGTTAAAGTTCAGTAGCAGTTCCCATTAAGAGTGATCATGGTGATAGCGCAATGGCTGTGTGACAATTCAGAAGTCCAGGCTCTCAAGTGATGTTGGTGTTGTGTGGTGCATGTGATTTTTATGATCAAGTAAGTGTGGAGGGGTTTAGGAGGAAAATATAATCTACAAGTCGAAATAACTCACACAAGACACAATGCTTTTAAATATAAGTTCCGGATATAATTTTGTAATCCATAAGTATCACTTTGTTGCGCAGAACGGCGAGGCAGAGTTGGTGTGACTATAATTATAACCTATTCCCCAAATGATGACAACCCGGTAAATTACTCTACACTATTAGCAATACTCGTGACATTTCTACCGATCATTCCTCTTTCGTTAGTCTGATTAATTATATGATTTTTGTAGTCAATAATTAGATGATTTTAGATCAAACGACAATTTCCAAATAATAATTCAATGGCCTAGGCCTAGGCCTACCAGTCCTTTCTCACGAGGTTAAAACCTCTTCCAAAAATCATCATCATGTCCCATCCTTCGTTCACAAGTAATCTAAAATAACTCCTTCCCTTAAAGCTAAATTAACACGGTTTTTAAGTGTAGGCCAAAGCCCTACAATTATATTTTTAAACACACATTTTGTATTCAGTCCTATAACACTCACCACTTAAAATGACACACACACGGCTAGAAAATCTTTCTTTCTCTCTGGCACACGACACGGTCAGTTTCTGGCGCAAATCGGCGGGAACGGTCCAAAAGATGAGTAAAAATCGAGCCACACGAGGTATTGAGATGAACACGAGAGAGAATCAGACGAGAGAACAGCCGCAAGAACCAGAAATATTTTCCCGCCGCGAGTGCTTATATATCGCCTAAAATATTTCGAGACACTATCTCAGGATCCAACTATTAGCCAATCACGACGCGCACTAAACGTCACGAGAGCAAACTCGCGCTGATTGGCTGAAACTTACTCCAGCTCATTAGCTTAAAAATTCACGATTGGTCCGTTTTACCTCATTAGCATGAAAATTCGTGATTGGCTAATTACTTTTCGCCTCAGGATCCGCCATCTCGGCAATCAACAGTCAATAATACACGAACAATGTCACCTTTTATGAGATTATTCCAAAAGTGATTTACTATAAAATCCTACGATTTACATCCATAAAACTAGTATAATTAGTGACATATGTGTGAAATCCGAAGGCCTAAGATGGTGTGGATTTTCCAATAAAGCATAAAATGTAATGTAAAAGTCATAGGATCCGACCAAACGGACGCTCGCAGGATCTCTCCTCAATTCTAATACAAAAGTAAATCTAACTCATCAATGTAAACAATGATACCAGTACGACGGACTCGGTAAATGCCGTACTCAAACTAAGTGAATATCCAATAATTGGAGGCAATAGAAGTAACTATTAAAGTCCTAAAAGTCTACAGTATATAAAGAATATATCTGAACGTTCTGCAATTGCAAAACATGAAATATAGTGGAATTTGGAAAGGTAATTTTCCGATAGAAATAAAGGCCTCCGAATTCGGAAGTCTCGCTCGTGATTTCTACACGCGAAGCAATGTACAATTTTCATCCTCTAACACATCGTCGATCGAAACATACAAATACATGATAATTATACACTTATTGGTAAGTGTTTACCTAATATAATACATGAATATAGTTATCCCATCGTGCTGCGGTTTACACTATTTCTTTTATGACATAATAATATGAGGGAAGGGAATGCGCAGCGGTCAGGAATGGGATAACCAGGACAGGGCAGAATGGGTAGGAATTGCACAGCGAACCAGGTTCGCTACAATACTATCTTCTTCTTCTTCTTCTTCCAAAATAGTACCAACTTCAACTTTGAAGACTTCGGTACTTGGGTGTGGGTTTTGATGCATGCAGAGACGAAAAAAATTAATGTAATTTTGAGAGTCCTTGTTTGAATGCTTCGATGGAGTTTGACTGGATGAGGTTTTCTGGGAGCGTGTTCCAGTCTCTAGCTGTCCTTGGGAAGAATGATGACTTGTGATATTCTCTAACAGAGTGTGGTATGACGAAGGCTTGGGAGTTTTCTGAACAGGATGGCGACGAGTGATCTTTAGAAGTCAGATACTTGGACATGTCAACTGCGACGAGGTTGTTTTGTATCTTATACACCATAGCCAGTCTCTCTCCTCAAGGGTTGGCCATGCAAGCTGTTGCAACATTGCTCCTACACTGGATGTTCTCTGGTATTTATTTAGTGTGAACCTTGCAGCCCGACGTTGGATCTTTTCAAGCTTTGCAGATTGAACAGCTGAGTCTGGATCCCACACTGTGCTGCCGTATTCAAGAAGTGGCCGGACGAGCGATTTGTAGGCTTTATCCTTTATGGTTTGGTCTCTCACATTTATGTTACGGCGAAGGAAGTTTAATGAATTATTTGCTTTAGCTGAGATGTTGTCAATGTGTTTATTCCACCTGAGATCCCCATTGATTGTGACACCAAGGTATTTTGTTTGGTTGACGTGCTTGAGCTGATGACCATGGAGAGTATATGGGTGATGGGTGATGCTATGTTTGCGGGTGATGTTAATAACTTCGCACTTCTCAGGGTGGAACTTCATCATCCATGTCTCTTCCCAACGAGAAAGGGTGTCCAGGTCTTTTTGGAGTTTTTCAGCATCACCTTCTATATAACTACTAATTATTATTATTATTATTATTATTATTATTATTATTCTCCCTTCACAGCCATGTATATCATTGTGTCGTCGGCAAAGAGGCGTGTGGTGGATGTTAAGTTTTCGGCAATGTCGTTAATGTAGAACAAGAAGAGGCAGGGGCCTACAACTGAGCCCTGTGGCACACCTGAATCCACTGGAACACTGCTAGAAGACACTCCATCAATGACCACGGCCTGGGTTCTTTTATTAAGGAAATCTTTGATCCATTTATTCGCCCGGCCATCGATGCCATACCACCGCAATTTTTCAACAAGTCTTTGGTGACCCACCTTATCGAAGGCTTTACAGAAGTCAAGCACACACACATCAGTTTGATATCCATCCTGCATGTTTGTTACAATGTCATGGGCAAATTCTAACAGCTGGGTCTCACAAGATCTCTTGTTTCTGAAGCCATGTTGGAGTTTGTAGAGGATGTTGTGGATGCTGGCATGTGTCATGATGTTGCTACACATGATATGCTCAATCAGTTTTGATGCAATGCAGGTAAGGCTGATGGGACGATAATTTGCCGGGTTGTATTTCTGGCCCTTCTTAAAGATAGGAGTGACATTGGAATGTTTCCAGTCTTTCGGAACAACTCCCTCGCTCAGGGACTTTCTGAATATTGTAGTCAGAGGAGAAGCAATGACGTCACAAAGTTCTTTCAACACTCTAGGGCTGATGTTGTCTGGCCCAGCTGCCTTGCCAGGTTTAAGATCACGGAGGAGCTTTAATACACCTCCAGTGGTGATGTTGATATCAGGCATTGATGAAGTTTTACGGTCTGGTGGTTTTCCATGGAAACTAGTTTCATGGATGAAGACTGATTTGAACTGTTGATTTAGTGCCGTTGCCTTTTGTTTGGGATCATTTATTAGTCTACCATCAACACGAAGAGCAGCGACCCCGTTGTAATCAGCCTTACGATGTTTTATGAATGTCCAGAAGCGCTTCATACTGCCATAAGAAGTAACATCATCAGCTTGGGGAGTAATTATACCTTCCACATACTTCCAATAACCGCGACGCAGGTCCCTCTGAACTTCTTTTTTGAGTGTCTGAAACTTGACTTCGTCCTTCAGTTTACCATGTTTTTTGCTGGCTTTAAAGGCCTTGTTTCGCCTCCTGATTTTCCTCTTCAGTTCCAAGTCAATCCATGGTTGAGAATCTCTTGTTTTTGTGGTTTTGTGGGGAATATACAATTTAATTCCATCAAGTAAACCTTCTTTGAAGAGGGTCCAGAGTTCATCAACAGTTGATGTTTTCTCCTTATCTGAAATTTGCTTTGCCAGCTGTTCGGTATGGTGACGTAGGCTAGTCCATCCTGCTTTCTTATACAGTGGTACTTTGCGACGGATTTGTTTCCTGCGAGCTGGTTTGACATCAAGCTCAGTGAAAACAGCTTCATGGTCACTAATACCGGGAAAAACATTTGTGCGATTTATTTGATTTGGTCTGTTGGTCAAGATGAGGTCGAGCGTGTTCTCAAGTCTTGTTGGCTCCTCTACAATCTGGGTAATACCATTGTCGTCCAAAATATCACCAAATTTAATGTGTAGATTTGGATAATTTGTCTTAGGTTTCAACGACTTGGTTTTCCAATCCCAGCCTGGGAAGTTAAAGTCACCACCCGCCAGGACGATATTGTTTGTTCTGCTGGAAATTTTTCTCAGTGCTCTGTCAAGATCTTCAATGGCAACTTCGTCATTTTGTTTAGCTCGATAGCAGCCGCCAACATATAAAGTCTTACAGCCCACAATTTTTATTTTTACCCAAACAGCTTCAGAAGATTCAGTTTCAAGTGACTCCTCTCGAGTGCTGATAAAATCACTGTTCACAGCTACAATCACACCGCCACCGTCAGTAATGGCATTTCTGTCACGTCTATGAATGGTGTACTGGGAGCTAAAGTACTCAGCGTTACAAATGTTGCGGTTAAACCATGTCTCAGTGAGAATGATAATATCTGGTTTGGTGCTGTCTAAGATGTTAAACAGGGGGCCCTTTTTGTTTTTCAGCGACTGACAGTTAACATTTAAGATCCTCAATGGGCGTGGCCCTGAAGAACGTTTAGGATTTGGCTTCGCAGGTGAAGATGCCGCTCTAGGATGACCTAAGTCTTTGTGCGAGTTAACTGAATCAAAACTTTCATCACTGGCGCTAGAATGACTAAGAACACTAAATCTGTTTTCTGACTCAATATCATGCAGATCAAAAAGGGTACAACTAAAGTTGGGAGCATCACACACAAGTCACGTCCACACGACATTAGAATTTCCAAGTCGCTCGTAGGATGTTTCGCTAACATTTTGGCAGTCTATATGGTACCATGTCTCACATTCCTCACACATGATACCCTTGTCGTCCCAGGTTACTGGTTCCTTACATGCTCCGCACAGATATGCAGTAGATTGAGGAGTTGAATTCTGAGAATTGTCTAATTTAATACTAGCAGTATCGCATTAACTAGCAGTAACTATAATCGAAGCAAACAATTCTTGATCAATTTGTGTGCGTGCTTTGCATTATGTATAAGTCATGAACGCAGTGAAGCAAAATTATAGCAAATCATGTGCACACTTGAATGGATTTTACTTGAGATTTGGTTTAAAAGAAGAAAATTTGAATGATTATTAATTTTTAGTAATCTTCATTTAATATTCATCTGATCAATTTTGTATGATATGTTAGTAACACGGTGTTAGTGTGGGTGCCAACTGGTGATGTTACTATCCCTCTCTCTTTTCTTCTTCCTCTCCCAATCATAGAGTAAGAGAATAGGTGTTGCATTTAAGGTGTGGGTACCCTTCACGAGGAAGGATCTGGGCGCCCACCTCGTTGTATGTATTTCCATCAGTACACGCCCATGGAAACCTTATAGATAACCTATGATGACGAAACTTAGTAATGGGGCAGCCACCAGCCTAGCATACCAAGGTGGTACCTCCGGACCCAGAGGGGAAAGTAATGGGCAACAAAACCAATCCCGACCCTTGTCCTGTGATGACGCACCGAATGGAGCCGAAGGAAGGACTATGGGAAAGGATCTTAAGTTAAGAAAAGTCATACGATTTGGTACATGGAATGTGAGAACGCTATCACAGCCTGGCACTCTGGAGCTTCTGACCAGACAGATGGACAGATGCAAAGTGAACATCCTAAGTATTGCTGAAGTACGCTGGTCAGGAAAAGGCCACTTCTCCACAGATGACCACACCATATACTACTCAGGAAATGAGAAAGGAGGGAGCAAAGGTGTAGCTTTCATCACCAGTAAAATCATCTCAAAGTATGTCTTGGGCTACAACCCAGTCAGTGACAGGATCATCTCCATCAGATTCCAAGCTCGGCCTATTAACCTCTCAGTCATTCAAATATATGCACCAACCTCCACAGCCTCTGATGAAGATCTGGAATGTTTTTACAGCCAACTGCAGGAAACCCTTGATGGCATTCCGAAGAGAGATATCATCATGATAACAGGTGATTTCAACGCAAAAGTTGGAGAAGGCATTCAAAGCGAAGACGAAACCATGGCCTTGGGCCCGCATGGCTTGGGAAGCAGAAACGAAAGAGGTAGTACACTCGTGGATTTCTGTGTAGCAAACAGACTTACTATCACAAACACAATCTTCCAACAACACCCGAGGCGGAAGTACACTTGGATATCACCAAACGGCATCACAAGAAACCAGATTGACTACATCCTCATTAGCAGTAGGTGGAAGTCTTCTATCAAGATAGAAAAAACCCTGCCAGGGGCAGATATAGGTAGTGACCATCAACTTCTGATTGCTGATTTTCGAATCAAGTTGAAGATGACCAAAGGTGCTCCCAAACCCTGCAGATTTGATTTGCAGCATCTTGATGACAAATACAGAGTGGAGACCAGAAATCTGTTTCAAGAACTGATGGTTAGAGATGAGGAAACAACTCCTGATGAACTCTGGCTGGACATCAAAAACTCTATTCTCAGCGCAGCCAAAAAACATGTTCCTAAGAAACATAAGAGAAAGACCACATCATGGCTGTCACATGAAACCATCAACTTAGCAGATGAAAGACGCCAATTGAAGGAAGCTGGTCTGCAAGGAAGTAACCTATACAGAAGACTTTCAAGTGAGGTTCAATTGAATTCTAGGAGAGATAAAAATAAGCATATCCGACAGCAATGCCAAGAACTTGAGGATCACAGTTTTCACAAAAACAGCAGAGAGCTCTTTAGATGTATAAAAAACATCACCTCAAAAACGACAACTAGATTGGCTATCATCAAGGATGAGCAAGGAAAAGTCTTGACTGAGAGTGACGAAATCAAGGATCGTTGGAAAAACTACTGTGAAAATCTGTATGCGTCCCAAGAAGAGACAAATGGCTCACAGGAGTCTCCCCCGCCTCCACTAGGTGAAGATGAGCCTGATATTCTTCTGTCTGAGGTCCAGGAAGCCATCAAGAAGTTAAAAAGTCAAAAGGCACCTGGTCTAGATGATATTCCAAGTGAGCTCCTGAAGCAAGCTGATGATTCTGTAGCAGTTAATATGCAAAAGCTGTGCAATACTGTGTGGAAGTCAAGAGTATGGCCAGAGGATTGGAAGAGATCAGTTTTCCTTACACTTCCAAAGAAAGGGGATGCTAGCGAGTGTAAAAACCATCGTACTATCGCTCTGATACCACATGCAAGCAAAATCCTGCTGCACATCATCAACGAACGTCTCAGACCTCATCTTGAACGTGAACTTCCTGCTGAGCAAGCCGGTTTCCGGAAAGGCCGCGGCACAAGAGATCAGATAGCCAATGTACGTCACATAATGGAAAAATGTTTTGAATTCCAGAGGGAGCTCTTCATGTGCTTCATAGACTACGCTAAGGCCTTTGATTGTGTGAGATATTCCGCATTGTGGACAGCACTGCAAGAAATGGGAATCCCTTACCACCTCGTCCACCTAATTCGCAATCTGTATGATGGTCAAGCTGCCTGTGTGCGCACTGAGAAAGGAAATAGTGATTGGTTTGCTCTAGGTCAGGGAGTCCGTCAAGGGTGCATACTTTCACCACCACTCTTCAACCTTTATGCAGAGTCTATAATGAGACGTGCATTGGATGATTGGCCAGGAGGGGCTGTCAGTAGGTGGATACCAAATACACAATCTACGTTATGCCGATGACACCACCCTGTTTGCAACAAATATGGAAGAGATGGCGGAACTCCTGAAGAAAGTCAAGGTGGAGAGTGAGCAGCTTGGCCTACGTCTAAATGTCAGCAAGACCAAGATCATGTCCATAGGCACAGATGGTGTTGGAGAGCCTCTCATAATTGATGGTAATGAGGTGGAATCGGTCTCGAAATTCAACTTCCTTGGATCCCTGATCACCAAAGAGGGTGGTTGCAGCCAAGAGATTAGACACCGTTTAGCAATGGCCAGATCAGCAATGATCAACCTAAGCAAGATCTGGGCTGACAGAGGAATAACCAGAGCAACAAAAACCAGGCTAGTCCAAGCCCTTGTATTTCCAATTGCCATGTATGCATGTGAGACGTGGACCCTAACCAAAGCTGACAAAAACAGAATAGCTGCTTTCGAGATGTGGTGTTGGAGGCGTATGCTTCGTATCGTATGGACAATGAGAAGGACCAATGCCAGTATTATTGAAGAAATAGGGGTGTCTAAACGACTTCTTCATGCTATCAACACCCAAATGCTGAGCTACTTCGGCCATATCTCACGTCGCAAGGGTAACAACCTAGAGAAGATGATCATGCAAGGCATGATTGAAGGGAAGCGTAAGAGAGGCAGACCTCGTTCCCGGTGGATTGACCAAATAAAATTGATTACTGGACACCCTCTCCGTGATTGTTACTCCTTTGCTGAAAATCGTTATTTGTGGCGTAGTATCTGTAAGGTCACGAGCTGTCAGTCATGACAGGACCGAACCAACCAACCAACCATGTTAGTGTTCTACAAACATCTTTGTGGCCCATATCTCAAACATTTTGTATTGACCATACTGTTTTGTTGTTTGCAGGAATGCTATAATACATGTAAGACTATGATCCTCTTCGGAAATGCAAGATTGGAGCAACCGGTCGCTTTATATGCGAGAAAAATTGCATTTTACCAGGGGCCATTTTACACAGTAAGTATAGGAGATATATTTTGGTGTGCATGTAAATCAGTCTACTTATGAACATCAGGATTTACTATCGCCCATATGCCTGTCATATAGATTTTATGGTTACCATGGTGATACATACTCATTAAAGAAAGTCTTATAATTTATTGTGGCTCTTCTAACAACTTATTGTAAGTGCAGTTTAGAACATTTAGCACATTTTACTGTTGAAAAAGTACACGAAACTGCCTAATTCAAAGATGGCGCAAGTACAGAAAAGTCTAGGCTATTCTAAACACACACAGCAACACAGTGCGGCAAATCCCCCGAAACAAGCAATAGCGGTTTGGGGTGTATACACAGTCAATTGATATTGATTTTAAATTGAAACCAGGGTTATTTAATAACGCTAACAGATACAATGTAGATAGAACATTAAATGGATGGTCTTTTACACCCAGGACTAATGATAGGAGGGGCGTAAGACAACTTTGAGATGATGCATACCTCTCAAATTAGCTTATGTTTTATAATATATGATAGAGTGATTTCACGCACCGGGGAGTTACAATATAAACAGACACTGACTTGGTGCTCATTGTACATCTTAGGCTCTTTCGATCATTGCCATTAACGAGGAGATTGATTTGCCTCATGAATTCATAACATGTTTTACAGTAAACATTTGATTTATCGATTGACAGCAATCTAAATGAATTGAGATAGGCAAACAGTTGCTATCTACAGTAGACAGCAAATTACACATGTCCTTTACTTCATGGATACACAGTTGCTGTCTACTATAAAAGTATCTTCATTTCATTGTGAACATCAATCATTTTGTGTCTGTCTTTCAGATAAACACTTTAATTCCTAGCGCAATCGTGGTTATCATGGTAGTGCTTCCTCCTTGATGGCCGTCTGCGGGATTTGATGGAACGAGACTGTTGAAGCCAGTAAAAAAACACATAATGTTAAATGTTTCATGATTCATCCTGACCAAACTAGGTGAGTTTTGTTAAATAGGCACCTCATCACACGTACGCTCTCGCCTTTTAAAGGGAAGCGGTCATGGTGAGGAAAAGAACCGCTGACGGCGATTGTCGGTCCAGCTAAACCTTAGCTAATAACTAATACATCACTTATATCACACGATAAAAAATGCGTTCAATCAAATGAAGGATGGTTGATTGAGCGCGCCGTGCACATGGGTTAAGAGATTGTTGTAGAGTCGCACACAATACCGCTTGCATGTAAACATACGTAGAACAATTACAGACTGCGCCAATGTCCAACTTGTTTAGATTCAAATAGTCGCCGCGCGCTGTTCAATTTTCGTTAGAATCCTCACCACGACCGCTTCCCTTTAAGAGAATGGAATTACCTACATTAGTGCTAACCATATGAAAAGCACTGTGATCGCGCTTGACTCCATTTCATGAACACGTCATGCAATGTTTTGGATTAAGTTGAGGTAAATGCATGATTGACAGGTTCCAACTTTTGAGTAGTGAATATGAATCGAGTCCTGTGGAGTGCTTCTTTCCCAAAAGGTGGTTCTAAGCAACATGGCAATTGCTGGGAAAGCAAAAAGCCACATGGGCATAAACTGGTAGGTATTCATACACTCTTAGCAGTGTCGAACCAATCAGAAAGCAAGAAACTAAAATATGCTGAGTGCATAGAAAGTGTCTAATGCACTCTGTGTGTGCGCCGTTCAATGCTCGCAGTTCAATGCGTGCACTACATGCTTTGTTTTTATTTATTGTTCGGGAATCGCGGGTTCGCCGATTTTCACTGCAGGTGTTAGCAAACCTGTGAACATGTTTTTATATACATATCAAAATGATGCTTAAATTGTGAATTTTAATATGTATAGTGTTGTGCATTAAGGCACAGATAGTCACATGCGCCAATGTTGATATGTTCACAATAGCACTCCCCTGCCCGGTTGTGCCATTATTCACACATCAACATCATCGCACATGCATTTATTTGTCTAATTTATTTCGAAACAATACATACGCATTTATTGACCTTCAATTCATAAATGTATTTGCTGCCATCACTCACAAAGAGAAGGTTTTCTACAAAGTTTGTGTTCACGCTTGTAGCATGTTATTATGGCCGGAGTTGCATTCCCAAGAGCTATAACCATGTGTTGTGCTTCTCTCTTTTTTAAACATTGACATAGCAGGGCGAACCTCTCTTTCAGCTCACCATGCAAGACTTTCTGCTAAGCGATTCTTGGCCTGATGCAGGAGTGCTGATCTGCATTCTCCTGATGTTACCAGTTTGTGAGAGATGTGTGCTTGTGTGTGATAGCCGCTGCCACCGTTGTTTGGTTTAAATGTAATGTCTAAAAAGTGTTCAGTTTCTGTTCCTGTTTTTATGAATGAAATTACAGCCTTCCTCTGCGCTATGCATCCCTGGTGTGATCGGTCACTGGAGCCCCAAACAAACCTCATTCATACACTCTTAGTAGAGTCAAACCAATCAGAAAGCAAGAAACTAAAATGCGTGGAGTGCATTGAAAGTGTCTAATGCACTGTGTGTATGCTTTGCGTTGTTTTTAATTGTTGTTCAGGAATTTCTGGTTCGCCAATTTTCACTGCAGGTGATAGAAAACTTATTAACATGTTTTTATTCGTTCAAGATCAAAATTATGCTCAGATTGTGAATTTTGATGTGTATAGTGCAGTGTATGAATTAGGTCTAGGGCTGCGTATGTTTCGTCTCTAGAAAATTACAAAAATCAATGCAATTACTCAAATCTTGATATGCTCACAATATTATTCACACATCAACATCGATCAGCGCGCATGCATTGATGTGTCTATTTTTCTTAAAACAACACATACACACTTATTGACCTATAATTAATTCCATTTGATCTTACAAGTTGCCCTTTCTTAACACTGTTCGTTTTCTTGACTAAAGGGATTACCTTTTTTTAGGAAGCCTTTTCTCTGCAAGAATAGCTTGTATGATGTGTAAATGGCGCAGTGAGTTTGGCAGGCTAAGGTTGTACTGTCTGTTGCATTCTGCTGGTATTGGGGTGTCGCACGTTCATAGCCGCCCAAACTGCGCCATATACCATTTCCATCCAGGATGTCCTGGTGAGATCCCCTGACTTGTACAAAAGTTTACCTCTTTGATGGGGGTCAGGTTCTCAGAAGCAGTCTCTTGTCTGAGTCTGAGTCTCTTGTCTGAGTAGTCAGCGAGGTAGCATTCATTTTGTTTCCATTTTATCTGGAATCATCACATATACATATTAAGTAACCTTAATCAATTAACAAATTTGGTCCCTGTCCCATTCAGCATGCACGCATCACACATATGATGCGCAATGTGCTAGTTGCCTTAATGCGCTGCGCCCCACGTCCTTCTGTATTCATTTGCTGATGTAAGGCACCTTCGCCTGTTTGTGTGCATACATCATTTAAATTTTAAAGTTGGCCGACTCCATAATCATACAACCACAAATATTGCTGATATTTACATGTCATCAACAGTCTGACTACACTTTATCATTCCGCAATCATCACATTAATTGTATATTTTCAAATTATCATAATCTTGACATCTTTCGTGTGTAAAAGGGACACCAATTATTATCAACCATGTGCTCATTTCCAAGTAATTGTTATGCATTTTCTTCTTTTTTCTTCACCCAGTTGCATTGTACATACATTTAAAAAAAACCAATATCAGCCTTTCTACTGTGTCCATCCTACTTGTTCTAAGTTGAGCGGTTGTATCTTTTGTTTTAGATTTACACATGGGATGTCAGTCTTTTGCCTCCACCCACAAAGGATTATACCCTTCACTTTTATAATTGTTTACCCAATTTTTTTTCTCAAGAGCGAAAAATATTGAAAATGTCATTGTTTTACAGCCTAAAACACACTACACCAACGCAAATTTTGACCACCAATTTAGTTTTTCACACTGGAAGATTTTACCCAGGGAAATTGCAGCATGTGATGTCACAGTGGGATTGTTATGCTGATGTTCATGGGGCGAGGTGACGCAACAGGTTAGAGAGCTCATGTACATTATTGCTGTGCCGTTGTTCACTTGGTGGATTGTTTCAGTTCAGGTGTTTGTTGATTTCAATTGACATGCGAATTGCGGCGATTCCCATACAACCTTGCCCCCATGCCTCCTTCAGACCGTACAAATTGAAATAGGCATGATCAACGCACCGTGGTTCGTAAGTCACATAGAAATGATGGTCCCGTGTATCGGAAGAGCTATACCCGAGCACGTTAAAAATGTCACAGATTCCTTCATAAAGAGTAGGGGATCATCCCCGGTCTGTATTTGTACGTTCATAATATGTATTCAACGCTGACCCAAGCGAGAGTTTTTTTCTTCTTTTGCATACACCGCTTCATGTATCGTTTCAGGATTGGACCCACTTTTAAGGCCATTGATTCATTCTCATCAGTCTTGCCTTTTTATTATTTTTTATTTTTTACAGATCATGATGAGGTCAGTTTAGGAATGGTGCTTCTGCCAAGTAATACAATTTTGATACTGTGCCTGCATCTGATGTCAGTAGAGATGTTTCATCAACATCTTTTCCGTCTGCAGCAGAAGATAGTCAAGTTGATTCCTCTAAAGGTATGTTTCCTTTACGCATGGTTCACTATGAATGAGGTGTGTCCACTTTACATTGTCGGTTCCCCATTCATGACCAAAAAGTACTCAATTCTATTCCTCTTGACAGTGATAAAACATAATTGACCAAAATATGAGGAAAAACAGGCCAAATCCAGTGGACAAGAAATTAAGGTGCTAGTCAACTATATTACTGCAAACGTGCGTTGCAAAAATAAAATAACAAAAACATTAACAAAAAGAGGTTTCAGGGATCAAGGAAAATATTTGCTGTCTGAAAATTCTTTGGTCACACATGTTCGCAGTGCTCTTTATTGCGCTAAAACTAAGTGACAACAGACCTTAAGACCTTGTCTGATAGAGGCACATATTTGAAAGTTCCATGTTTTGTTTGTATTTCCTTCATAATTCTGATGATACAATGTCAAACTTGTGCAGGTGCTAAATCTTGTTTTCATGTATTCTTTTATATAGATCCCAAGCAACCAGCCGATATGAATCCCAGCCTGCAACTTCTGGTGGACGAGCTGTTAGAAGCTGGTGATGGCATTTCCATAGAGGATACAGTTTATAAGGCCAGGCTAGCTTTTGGCATCTATGATTTTCCCTGCTGTGGAAAGTGACAAAGGGGGCAGGTTCAGCAGCAAAGGAGCACTGCTGTCGAAAGTGCATGATAAAGGGTTAGTAAATCATTTTAAGTACAGTATTGAGTCTAACAAGGACGCACTCTTTCGCATGGGTAGCAATGATTAAGGCCCAAACGTCCGGGGATCTTTTTCCACTCTCATGCATGTAAAGGAACTATAGGAAGAATCTAAAAATTGATATTTTTGCCATGAGCGACTGCAGGCTACAGGTCCAAAAAATGGGGGCTTAATTTCGCCTGAGCTTTCAACAAGTCACATTATAGTGAGGGGGTTTACATTCATTCAGAGGGGTCATTAAACCCCCATCAAGGGTTAATGCATTGCTACCCCTGCTCTAAATTTGTATCCTTCGAGAAAACTTGCTTCATTGCATGCATCAAACTCTTTATGTTATCGAAACAAGGAGTTTGAGGTCAGTCAAAAAGTGAAAAAAATATGTGATCTATAATACTTCACTGCACTGCACTATGTATGCTCAGATGATTATGTCATCGAAAACCGTTAACGTATGCGCTTTGAGTGAGATTTGGGTGGGTTAGGGTTAATGTTTCTCAGCCAAGGAATGAAGAACCTGTGGCTACTTTTTAAGCAAATATGCCCCTGGTTCACAGATTTTCCTTCAGGACCAGGGTAAATCTGTCACATGCCAGGGGCTATTAAATGGTAAACCCACACAAATAAGTCATCCTCGAGATGGGAGCAAGGAATAACAAGGGTAAAATTTGCTCCTGGTGACACAATTTACATAAGATCCAGGGGAATGTTTAGGCTTAGCGGGGGTATATTTGCTCCCTGCTCCTGCTTATTTCAAGCCCTGTTCACAGCTGCTATTTATAGAACTATTTCGTTTCTCATTAAAACACACAGTTTTACAAGAGTGGCTCACTGCAGGGTTTTAACAAAGGTGGTTTATTAGCTGAAAGCAGCAGACGAATAGCAATATAAATCATGATTAACAGCAAAGATGTGTTTTTTTTAAATCTTATGTTTTCATCTGATCATCAACAGGTACCTACTGCCATGGTTATGTCACCACACTCTATGCTCAAAATCGCAGATATTTGGAGCCTAACCATCCAATGCGCGGGGAGAGTGAAGGCAACCTTACAAAGAAGAGAACATTGGAGCGAGACCTAAAAAACTAATTAAAGAGACAGGGAAGAAGGGAATTGAAGAGTTCGACAGACTACCAGAGTATGAAAAGATGCAAGTCCCTGTTGATCCAATGCATACAGTGCAGGTAATTTCCCTTTTAAACTACATGGGCATATATATATCTATTGTAGATTTGGTATAACCACGTGCAGTGACGATTGACCGAAGATCAGGAGGGGTAAAAGCATAGTAAAATTAAGTATGCATCCCCAGGAATTGAATCAATATTATTCAATTCATTGAAGATAATAGATGATGATTTTTAATGCAATTTATGAGGTTTATGTATAACTAATAGTAATACATCGATACTTCCAACATAATCAATATGTGTACAGGCTGTCCCAAAATGATTAGTACCCATCGATGCCCAAAGTTCATTAATTAGTTGTCATCATCGAAATCAACGGGATTAGATCCGTTGTTTTTTTCATTATCTTTGTCATACTGTACTATTTCATTAGAACTTTAGATCATGAATATCGGATTCAAGATAAACTCCAGTATCATTATGTAAGACATGGTGATTTCACCTTTTTTGACGAAGTGCTAAAAAATGTGTGTGTTATTATAGCTTGTTTGAAAGAAACTCATGTATTTTCATAATCTCTTGTCTACTATATAATCTTGTGTGTCTTTCTGTTGTAACTGTTATTAGTTATGGGTGTTCAAATCTTTAATAATTCTTCTTTTTAATTCAATTTAAAGGGTAAAAAAGTTTGTCACACTTGAGTGCCCCCCATGCATTGTTTTATTTGACAAGTGTTTTAGGGACTTCTAAATGAAGGTGGTATTTGGTGACCAGTGGCTTAGATTTCATGTTCACAGTGGAGAATGAATTTCGTGAGGTTAAACAGTAAGGGGACGGAGTTTACCGTGGTATACCGGGGGTTTACCGTGGTTTACCAGAGTTTACCATGGTTTACCGGAGTTTACCATGGTTTTCCGGGGGTTTACCATGGTTTATCGGAGTTTACCATAGTGACAATGGAATCAGAATTATGTTCGCAGCTTTGTAACAAGATCTGGCGCACAAAAGTCTGGCCAGAGGACTGTAAAAAATCTGTTTTCTTGACACTTCTAAAGAAAGGCGACATCAGTGAATGTAAAAATTATCGAACTATAGCACTAATACCTCATGCAAGTAAAATCCTGCTGCACATCCTGAATGAGAGACTCAGACAACACCTTGAGGGAGAACTCCCTCCAGAGCAGGATTCAGAAGAGAAGGGGTACCAGAGACCATATTGCCAACATTCGTCCAGATCATAGGGAAATGTAATGAATTTCAAAGGACCGCATTTCTTTGCTTCATTGATTATGCTAAGGCGTTTGACTGTGTAAAAATA